>JADLZK010010864.1:0-163067 GCA_015847255.1 Hyparrhenia diplandra | reverse complement strand
GAACTAATAATATGTGATTGAGATAATACATTGTGAGATTAGTTCAGTTCACATGTGGTGATGCAATGGAGGAGCTTTATTGCATATGAGACATGACATGGAGTTATGTGACCAAGGTGGTGAAGATCAAGACAAGACTTGGCTTGATGGACCTGGTTGCAAGTGTGAAGGGCAAGTCGAGGCGTGGAGCGATGGACCGCCGAGGCGGTGAAGCTTGGGCAAGACTTACGCCCACGGACCGACGCAACGGTGAAGAGCATGTGAGGTCAAGATCGATGGACCAAGAAGGTCATGTGATGATATGATGTGGATCATATCATTTGGTGATCGTGTTGGTGCATGTGTTGCATCGGCAAGATTTGGAGATGGAGCGGAATGGAAATGCGCAAGGCAAAGGTATATCCTATAGGGCATTTCATTTCACGGTCATTGGTGCTTAGAGAAGTTTATGACCGATTTAGGATAGATGGTCGTATTATCAAGAGGGGCAAACTTGTTTGCATATCGGTCATCTAGTGCCACTTGAGCGATCTAACTTTATGTGTTAGATCGAGTGGCGTGGTAAGAGCAAGAGAAAATCCTTTGAAAATGATTGTGAAAATGCTAACACACATGCACACGGTGATGTACGACATTTGCAAAGGAGAAGTTGTTTCGGTGTTTCTCGACACACTTGGACTGCTCTTAGAGTGGAATATTGCTTTGATCCATTGTGAGTTGGATCAAGTAACCATGTGGGTTGTGTAGCCCTCCCCGAGTAAGCTTTCCATAGAGTCCAAGATCATCAAAACGGAGTTCGGATGAAGGAGATATCGCCGCGTTTTACCGAAAGCAAAGGGTCCGACCGACGTGATGACCGGACCCGCGACCTAAGCATGCGGATCGACCGGACGCACCGGTGTGGTTCCGGTCAAAAGAATAGAGAGCATGTTTTCGTGGTTGTTCTCGGGAGTGACCGGACGCATGCACCGGAAGCATGGCCGGGCGCATGATCTCGACCGGACGCATGCACAGGAGTTCTAAATTTGGCGGGTTGGGTTTGTCGGTTGTGACCGACTCATCGGCCTGACTCATGCATGAGTCCCCGGCCGCCCCGGCCGACCCGCTAGAATTGCATGTTCCTCCCCAACGCTCTATTTTGGCTTGTGGCTGGCAATAGATGGTAAGTGGTCGGCCATGGTCGGTGCTTGGCACCTGGGGACTTTTTGTAATCCATGTTGAGAGTGCTTGAGAGTTCCTCCACTCACCTCTGTGATTGATAGTGTTCATCCAAATCATCAAAGTGAGGAGTGATTTTAGTGCATCTCGTGCTGAGAGATCGTATTCGCAGCACTAGGTGATCGTGGCACAAAGCCGTGTGCTTGTTTTTCTGGAGGTTGCCACCTCCCCAGACCGCTTGGTGGCAAGAGACCCTCGTGAAAAGCACGCAAGGAAGTTTTTCAGCGGTAGTTCGCGAGGATTGTGAGAGGTTCGTGCTCACCCTCGTGGGGGACGATCGCGAAGAGCCCACACTACCAGAGCGTGCTCCAAGAGTACCCCCTGTGCGTGTGGTGTCTCGCGGTGCCTTGAGAGGCTCACTTGAGAAAGCGGTGTCTTGCGGTGCCTCGCGGGGCGTGCTGTCTTTGAGGGCAAGTGAGGGAGAATCAATAATCGAAGAAACCATCTAGGTGAAACACCAAAGAACCACCCAAGGTGTTGGTCGATCACAACGAGGAGTAGGGGAAGTTGGCAAGCTTCCCGATACCTCGGTAAAAATCACCGTGTCAACTTGTCTACTCTTCTCGGTGGTTTGTATTCCCTCCAAATCACAAGCCTTGTATTTACATTCATATATACCTTGTGCTTGTGCTTGTAGAGTAGCTCTTGCAATTACTAGCTTGTGTAGCTTGTTAGTTGCTTTGCTTAGTTTGTGTAGCTAAGTAATTTGAGCCTTTGGGTTAGGCGTGTGTCGCCTTGTCCTTAGTGCATCTAGTGAGCTTAGGTTTGGCTTTGTGCTTTTGCTCATTAGAATTGTATAGGAGCTCACCCTTGTTTGAAGTACTAGTGCATAGGTTTGTGTGACCTTGCAATAGAAACGGTTAGGAGCTCAAGCTAGGCTTATCACCTCATTTGTTTGTGTAGGATCTTTGTGAGGTGATTTAGAGTCATAACTAGAGGTGAAGTCTTGGCTAAACAAATAGTTTTAATTCCGCATTATATTTGTTTAGCCAAAGAATTAGTTTTAGAAAGAACTATTCACCCCCCTCTAGTCCCCATCTCGACCCTACAAGTGGTATCGGAGTGGTCTCTCATTTAGTGGTCTTTACCGACCCGAGAGGATGGCGACTAGTGGGCTAGGGATGATGC
The DNA here is from genome assembly GCA_015847255.1 of Hyparrhenia diplandra. Classification (NCBI taxonomy): domain Eukaryota; kingdom Viridiplantae; phylum Streptophyta; class Magnoliopsida; order Poales; family Poaceae; genus Hyparrhenia; species Hyparrhenia diplandra. The sequence continues at coordinate 160,721 of JADLZK010010864.1, read as the reverse complement.
TTGTTTGAGTGACACACATATTTTTGATGGCACACACTTTACACCTGGTGGAAACACCATATTCTTGATGACTTTGCGTGCCATGGGACCTATAGCTTGGTGGGTTGTCACAAAGCGTCTTGAACTTGTCGTGGATCCCAAAAATCTTGCTAGGTTTCAAAGGGACATGATCGAACATGATTGTGATGCATATTGTTATCTAACCAATGCTTTGAGTTGTGATATGCTTAGCAAGGTGAACCTCAAAGGATCCGCACATGAGTTGTGGGAATCTATCAAGAGCACCTTTGGAGATGCCTCTACATGGGATGATGGTGAATTTGAAAGCTCAAGTTGAAGAAGGAAGAAGAGAGGCTCAAGCATGTCAAGTGCCTCAAGTGCCGCACATGGGGTCATCTCACCTCAAAGTGCCCAACCAAGCAATTGGTGAAGCAACTAGAAGAGCCTCAACCAAAGCAACTAATTGAGCAAGAAAATAAGCTCCAAGATCAAGTCAAGATCAATGTTGAAGATAAAGGTGATGACTTGATGAAGAAGAAGAAGAAAACAAGAAGGGGTGGGAAGGCAAGAGCAAGGCATCTAACTCATATCCAAGATGCCAAGATGATGAGCAAGAGTCAAGCTAAGAAAATAAAGTTTGCTCACATCAAGTGCTGTGAATGTGGAGACATGGGACACTTTGCCTCGGAGTGTCTTAACAAGCTTGAGAAGGAGGATCAAGCAACCCATGAGAGGCAAGGCAAGAAGAAGCATCAAATGAGCAAGAAAGAATGGGCTCAACAAAAGAGAAGATGCTACTTATGCCGGGAAAGGGGACACATGGCTCATTCATGTCCCCTAGGTGAAAATTCTAAGCCTATTTCAATTGATAATGATACTATGCTTAGAAAGGATGACAATGGTACCTCTCCGGTTACTATTGCAAAATATCCCGCTACTCATACTAAGGCTTTGCCAAAGTATGTTGCACCTAACTTGAGAGGACCCAAACAAGTTTGGGTACCATCGAAAAGTGGATGATTGTTTGTAGGTACCATGGCATTGGAGGCTTGATTCATTTGAGTTCACATTGTGCATCATTTGATTGAGTCAAGTAATGAAGCCTAGTGCAATTATATCCCAATGCCAAGTCAAGAAAAATGAAGTCCAAATGAGCTACAACATACAAGTGCAATAATCCTAGTTGTGGTGATTTATTGGAATATTCAAAGGCTTGCAAGATAATTTGAATTGAAGCTTGCTATTGGATGATCATGAGATACAAAGGTATACTTCTAGTTGATCATACACATTTGAATGCATATGAGATGACTGAATTGGATATATATGCATATGTTGCTTGCTATGAGATGTTTGAATGGATTAAATGCTTAGTAGTCAAATTTGAGTTGGTTTGAATGGATATGATCATGAGATGATTTTTTAGTATGTGATTTCAATGGATATATGTCTTGTGAGAATATTTAAACAAGTTAGCATCAAGTTTGACTCAAATTGGTGAAGCATAGCTCAATTGCTCAAATCTGTCCACTATTGCAAAATCTGAGTGAGCTGTGATCTTAGTCATGTTTGGATTATCAAACCTTATTGGAATGGCTTGAAATTTGGTATGCATGCTCAATACTTATGGTAGAAGTTGCTGTAAAAATTTCATGATGAGAAGATAAGGGATACTTCGGTTTTGGAGTGGAACTTGTCAACCATATTGCAGCAGTTTTCAGCATGTAGTAGTGTGGGAAGATGTGAAATCTGGTAGCAATCCATAAGGACTTTGAAGCTCAAATTTTTATGGCTGCTAGATGACTTAGTGTTGCACATCTCCACCAAATTTTGTGGCATTTAAATATGTACATTGTGAGATATGGTTTATTCTTTGAGATGTACAAAATCTGCCAGAAGAGTGACAAACATTGGATTGATCAAGAGTCACTTTGATTGAAAGGTCCTCAAGTTAGATTCATATTTATAAGTGTTTGAGGCACCTAAGTTTGGTTTTGAATTGAGTTAAAAGCATGACAAGCAATGAGTACAAAGGCCAATGATTTGGGGAGTGTACTTTGTACACCTTTGGTACTCAAGGTTGAGATCAAGACCAAGCTCAAGATGGAGAGACAAGTTTGAGTTCAAATGATCATCATATCTCTTGAAGAAGAAAGAAAAGGACTTAAAGAAGATCTCAAGATTACTCATCATATCAAGTCCATCACTTGGACCAATCAATCAAATTCAATTCAAGTGAGTGTCAAGAATAGTTCTTGGTGAGATCACTTCTCCCTAGTGGGGCGTGCCGCCCATGAGTGGGATTGACAAGTTGAGATACTTGGAGGGGCCAACATGGAAGTGATGATCTAGGGATATTCATGATGCTTAGTTGAAGAAATCAAAAGGGTTGATCAATAAAAGGAAGCAAGCAACACCCAAAAGAGAGAGACAATCATGCAAATTCAAATGGTATTCTCTCATGCAAGCAAAGATCAAAAGAAAGCAAGCCAACCACAATATGAAGATAGTGCACTTGATTATTAGTGGTTTTCAATTCATATGGGTGAAACAAGGAATTCAAATTGGTATATTTTGACTTCACCAAGCTAGAGAAATGGACTTCACATTGCTATTGCGGAGGAAAATTGGAATCATATTGACTATCCTCTACTCCAAGATAACAAAGGTATCATTGTAATGTGCATGATCATTTCATCCCTTACTAGTATGCGGTTAGTGCATATAGTACATCCTTATTAAGGTCATGCATGACAAATGAAAGTTTTAAATTCATTGCTACCACTATTGCTTGAATGATTATATGATCTAGTGGTTTGTATATGAATTTGTTCATGAGCTAGTGATCCCAAGTACTTGATCTAGTTTGGATTGCTCATAAGTGACAAGTACAACATTGGCAAGATAACCCTTATACTTTATGAGGTGTGAAGAAGCTTGTCATTGGATCAAACCGGACTTGGAAGCTAAAGGCCATTCATTTTAGTTCAAGTCATCAAGAAAGAAGCTCATGGAAATAATCTAGTTCAAGAAGTGGTTACCACATTGCAAGATATATCATATCCCTACAAGTGGTATTTTTCATTCTTATGGTATTCTTGCTCACACACAAGTGGTACTTAGCGTATCAATGGTGGTTCCACAAGTGATCCTCAACTTTAAGTGATCAATTCAACTCAAGGAAGCTACCCTCAAGAACTCAAGTGGATTGACATATGCTTTGACTTAGGGGGAAGTGCCCCACCTCAAGATCAAGGTCAAGGATCCTACGAGTGACCTACATGTGGCATTTCTAGGTGGTTTTCATGCTTCCACATGTGAGAGTTACAAGTGGTGTCATTCCAACATATGGTGGTGTCCATCAAAAATGAAGATTCAAGACTCAACCATCTATCCCTAGTCATACCTTTTGTATCAAAAGATGCATACCTTTTATGAAAATTGATGACAAAGGGAGAGAGATTGGAACAAAGATATGAATATGGAGAGAGAATGGAACATGGACATGGACCATGAGGGAGCAAGTTTGAAGATTAGAGGAGGATCAAAATTCTTGGACATATGAGAAGCACACAAGTTGGGGGAGCAAGCTCATGAACTTGTTTGATTGCATTTGATATGTGCATATTCATGTGCTTGCTTGCATTTGTATAAGTTTTTAAATTTTATATGCAATGCTTGTGTGGTGTATGCTAGTTATAGAACTTGCTTGATGGTATGGTAACTAGCATGCATAGGTTATAGCTAGACATATATATGTTTCACATGAATTAAGAGCCATTACATCTAATGTTGATCTCACATGGTATCTTGAGTTTTGATGTATGTCTAGTTACTTGGATGATGCTAAGGATGAACTTCAAATTTGCAACTCCGATTAGGTATCACGCTTCAAAGGTTTATCCTACATACCTTAGCATCACTTTGTAGTGTTAACCCTCCCAAAATTTTCATATTTATGTATGTGTGCAAACCTTGAATTCAAATCAATTGGGCACACATATAGGGAGAGTTACCACTACCAAGTCGGGTTTTATGGTGCTCATCCAAATCTTGACATTGAGCTTAAGTGTTGGATAAGTGACATGAAATCCAAACTAAGTTAGCAATTTATACTTGTATGAAGTGCTAACTTGGAATTTAATCTTCAATTCCATATCTTTATAGTGTTGCCATCAATTATCAAAAAGGGGGAGATTGAAAGGTCCCTTGTGGTTTTTGGTAATTGAGTGTCAACATTAGGTGAACTAATAATATGTGATTGAGATAATACACAGGAGATTAGTTCACATGTGGTGATGCAATGGAGGAGCTTTATTGCATATGAGACATGACATGGAGTCATGTGACCAAGGTGGTGAAGATCAAGACAAGACTTGGCTTGATGGACCGGTTGCAAGTGTGAAGGGCAAGTTGAGGCAGTGAAGCGATGGACCGCGAGGCGGTGAAGCTTGGGCAAGACTTGGCGCCGACGGACCGACGCAACGGTGAAGAGCATGTGAGGTCAAGATCGATGGACCAAGAAGGTCATGTGATGATATGAAGTGGATCATATCATTTGGTGATCGTGTTGGTGCATGTGTTGCATCGGCACTTGGAGATGGAGCGGAATGGAAATGCGCAAGGCAAAGGTATATCCTATAGGGCATTTCATTTCGCCGGTCATTGGTGCTTAGAGAAGTTTATGACCGGATTTAGGATAGATGGCCGTACTATCAAGAGGGGCAAACTTGTTTGCATATCGGTCATCTAGTGCCACTTGAGCGATCTAACTTTGCGATGTGTTAGGATCGAGTGGCGTGGTAAGAGCAAAAGAAAATCCTTTGAAAATGATTGTGAAAATGCTAACACACATGCACACGGTGATGTACACTTGGTGGTGTTGGCACATTTGCAAAGGAGAAGTTGTTTCGGTGTTTCTCGGACACTTGGACTGCTCTTAGAGTGGAATATTGCTTTGATCCATTGTGAGTTGGATCAAGTAACCATGTGGGTTGTGTAGCCCTCTGAGTAAGCTTTCCATAGAGTCCAAGATCATCGAAAACGGAGTTCGGATGAAGGAGATATCGCCGTTTTACCGAGCAGTGGTCTGACCGGACGTGATGACCGGACCCACGACCGGAAGCATGCAGGATCGACCGGACGCACCGGTGTGTGGTTCTGGTCAAAAGAACAGAGAGCATGTTTTCGTGGTTGTTCTCGGGGAGTGACCGGACGCATGCACCGGAAGCATGACCGGACGCATGATCTCCTGACCGGACGCATGCACAGGAGTTCTAAATTTGGCAGGTTGGGTTTGTCGGTTGTGACCGGACTCATGCATGAGTCCGGTCGGTGTTGGTATTTGTTAACTTACAGAGAAATAGATCCGCAAGCGCACGGATATCCAGTGAGCATTTCACCCGGGGAGGGTTTTAAATATCGAATCCACGAGGAAGATAAGATTAACAATTCATTTGATTAAGGACAGTGATAGAAGACTAATGAGATTCGGTGGTTTAGCATTTACTTAAACAGGGTGAGCCAATAAAAGATAATAATGATAAGGTATATAAGACAGGTGAGGTGCACGTGGTGAACAATAGGATAAGATTAATTCCTAGTTAGATTAGGATTGGATTTATGACAGACGGGACAGTTCTTATGTAGCATACAAAAGAATTTACTGAAGTGGAAATAAACAGGCATAGCATAAGATCATATATAAATCAAAACCATAAATAAAAATGTGTACCCCGAAGATTACTTAAGAAAATCAAGAACGAAACAAGATCATCCCAAGAATCATTATCGACTAGTCTTATACACGGGGGGAGGATTGCAAAGGACTCAATAGTGCTGTCACCACTACGATCTACCACACGACCCGGCATATAAGGTGAATCCGCAAATAAATTATATCTAAGCACCATGCTTACATACTCTCTATTACCTAGCATACAGCTGTAATATACTAGGAGCTCTACGAATAAGTACTTCGAATTACCATGAATAATGACTATATCAAATATGCTATGACTAGAATAAAGTGTAAGTAAACTAATTGTATGCATAATAATTAAATAGCACGAAGGTGTATGAAAACAATAATTATATTGATCCATAGTGTAACTTACTGATCCAGAACCGGAGCATACACTCTCTCTTCTCTAAACCTGACTTTCTATCTAATCTAGGCTCAAAGAGCTATGAATTAGCTATCCTATCTCGTGGTGTCTCCTCTTCTTGTTCCTGTCTTGGCTCTTCCTTGATCTACTTCTTATTGAACGTGAAGCTTTAGATCAAACTTGGACTTGTCTTGGCTTGAGGGGTCTTGGGCTGTTTATATATCGGTCTTCCTCTGTCTCTTCTACTTCAACAGGCGATGTGGTATTAACCTTGAATCAATCCCGCACTTCTTTCGTCGCCCTCGGATCAAACCGACTCAAATCAACCGGTTTAGATCGAGTCTTGGAGGCGGTTGAGGAACGTTCCAGAAGCGGAGCTGAGACGGCGGCCTGGGGGGGCCGATCGGCCTAATAGTTGGGCCGATCGGCCCAGGGGGGTCTCCCCTCTGGGTCCCGTCGATCGTCGTGCCTTCTGGAGTCTTCTAGATAATGTATTTCTTGGTTCCGAAGTTAGTTCACGTCGGGAGAGATCCGTAGCCTTTCGGACTTGTTTCGGAGTTGGATTGCGTTGCGTTACGTTGGTCGTATGCCACGTCATTTCTGCTGATTTTCTGTTAAGTCCCTGCAAATCACAACTTTACCAAAACTCATGGAATTCATTAGTAGAAAACCCTAATAAGGTTATCTAATTTTATTTTAGTTCTTTTCCATGAATGGTTGATGCATAAAAATATGAGTTAGTGAGCATCAACAAACTCCCCCAAGCTTACCTCTTGCTAGTCCCTAGCAAGACTCTGTGTGTGTTACCAAATCAAATCTCGACCAAGATAGGATGAAAAATTTAGAATCATAAACTTGCTTATATTTACTTGAGAGCATGGGGTTTTTATCATCATGAATCTTGGACTATTGAAAGATAGAACAATTAAGTCAAACACCATGTCTCAAGTTCGTGGTTTCACTATAACCCTGGAGTTTTACAAAAGATTATAAAGTGAAAGCACAGAGTATTCCTGTATGACAACAATTAATAGTGAACATTTAATTTCTTAGCCCTTTTCTTTTGCTTCTTTTGTTTTACGAAAATATATCTCTCTTTATGGCAATGAATTTTAAAGAACCTCGGGTTACATGACAACTTAATTGGAGAGGTGAGCTCTTCTCACTCGTATTGACTTTTGTCACATTCTTCTCTCTCCTTTTCTTTTTTTTTTTTTTTTTGAGATGTGAGCTCTACTCGCTCCCGAACATTTGTTCATTTTTCATCTCTTTTTATTAGGGAGGTAGGCCCTTCTCGCCTAGTAGAACACTTGTTCATTTCTCTCCCTCTTTCTCATCTCACTTTTCTCTCATATATATATTTTTTTTTTTATTTTATTTTTGCTTGTCATGCCCAAGTCTCTTGAAAGCATAGAGAGATATATACTTGTAAGCAATTTTAGCATATTTTCAACAAGGCATTTATTTCATTTTATCGGGCTTATGTCATACAGAAACTCATTTAAAAATTCAAAGATTAATACTCCAGAATTTAAGTGTCACATATGAACAAGATAGATGGTAGCTCAACTTTTATCATATCATATCGAGTCAATTGCCTAGACTTGAAATTTAAGATCATACTCCCCGAGAACTCAAGTTCAAAGCATGTTTTAGAATCTTAACAATTATATCCATGTTGGGAGAAATAAATATGGTAGACTAGGCATTGATCATAGAGGAACAACATCTATCATGTTCTTATAGCATAATTCACGGATCAATAATAATTATTATTTTTTTTTTTTTTAAGCACGCCTATATATATATTAAAAAACCAAATATTATTTATACTAGCTAAATAGACAGACTCAAATATAAATATATAGCTAAATAATTAAAAACCATAGTAATATAGATAAATAGATAAATAGGTAGATAGATACTTACCTTGGGGGGCACTCCTTCCCCAAAGGGTCCGCGGTTTTGTTGGTTTGACAGGTTTCCCTCAGCCTTGTGGTTTTTTAACGGGGACCACTCCCCCAAGCTGCTTGATGCACTTACCTATGTCTCATTCGGCCGAAAAGTCTCTCCAGCTGTTCAGTGTTGGTCTCCACCGCGTCCTGGATGTCGTCCAGCTGCTCTCCCCTTTGCGCATCCACTCTTGCTGATTGTACAAGATGTCGGAGTGGGCGTTCTGAGTGTTGATTAGGGTGCGATATTGTCGCACACCTCGGCGGGATATTGCTGGATCGCGGTACTCGTAACCTGCAAAAGAATGACGGGCCGGCATAAATGCAGCATGACTACCTTCTGGCATTTCCTGTGTGGGCAGCGATCCTCCTGGGTAGGCGCGACGTGGATGTGGTGGCACGAAGCCCTCGTATGCTTGGTACGCTGCACCCTCTGGAGTTTGGTCAGCTCCTCTCAGTATTGGGATGTTGAAGCTCAGCTGACGTGGATGGTCGACGTTGGACCGGCCGCGTCGTATATATCAAGAAAGATTGCACGAGTATATGCCTAATCCCGGTTAGGTAACGGGATTGCATTGTTGTTATGAAGGTAGTATCTTGTTCTCGGTCTTTTCTTACCCAACGGCCCGCCGCCGAAATAGTCGCACCCTATGATGTCTCGTGGAGTGGTTATGTACGTGATGGTTGTGTCATCTCCCAGGCCTAGATCATTGGCTATCACGAGTGATTAATGAAGTGCAGCTTATCTCTCCAACTAAGTTGGGGAGTGATAGCCAATGGTCTACTAGTGACATAACAGGTGAAACGGATGTCCTTCTAACGGCGGCATATAGGAATGCCGGCTCGATGCTCAGACGGGTGATATTGTCCTTTTCGTGGGGAAAAGGACAAGGGCCATCCATTTGTGTAAGAATCTTAGTGTTGGAAGGTGGATGTCATTTGTGCGAGGTCGGTTGGAACATACCCTTCCCAGTGATTTCATTCCGAATACTTCCCCTGTTGAAGTCGCTTAAGGTGGAGGTTACATTTATAGGGCAGCTTGACTCAAAACCTAGTGCAAAGACCGAAGTTGTCTCCATGTCATCGTGTAAGTCTGCCAGAATAACCGAAAGGTCACTCCGGTACCATCCTCAGTGTAATTTAGTGTGCACAAAAATTCTAATGTGAGAAGCCGGCACCCCCTCTCAGAGGTGTCGTAGAAAGAAGACCATCCCAGAATTTGAAAAATAGTATTGAATTCTGGTAAAATTCCTATACGGTCCATGAATGTATTATCTAGCATAGGAGTAAGTGAGAAATCTCTGTTCTTAAGTTTATTATACCTACTCCTTTCTTCTCACGCTTGCAAATGAAGGTGTACGCGTCTAAGGTCGAGTTTTACCTTGGCTTGGTGAAGGCATTGGAGACGGAGAAGCTAGAGGTGATGGCGTTGCTCTTGTGTCGGTGCTCATTGATTGCTCGGAACCAGCCCGAGAGTTTGAGCGTGACCGGCGAAACCTTCCAAGCAAGGACGACATTTTCTGGGATTTTGGCGAGAGGATTTCTAAAGGATTTTTTCTTCTAAGTTTTTCTCTCCTCTAATTCTTTCCTAATCTGCTCAAGGCAGTTCTTCTTCTCTCTTTGGAAACCAGAATTTCTAGTTGCTTGGGATGAGAAGAGAAGAAGGCTGGCGGCTCTATTTATAGGCCAGGAGGGGGGGGGCCGATCGGCCTGATTATTGGGCCGGTCGGCCCCACAAGTGGGCCCTTCTTCGTGCCCTCTCCACCATCTATTATTTGCTGAAATTCCACGCTAGAATAGTATATGTTAGGTCAAGTGGAAATATGCTTTGGTGGAAATTGGATGGTGGAGGAGAAAAGGAATAAAGAAAGTGATGATTTTATGTTTTGTCCCTATGACATATGGGTCCCACTTGTAAGGTTGTAAAATTTTTGTATTTTCTGAATAAAAAATGAAAGATGTAAAATTATTTTTGTGCCACCACAGAAAAGTAATTAAACGGGCTTTACTCATTATAAATTATTAATCATGGGGCGTAATTTTTCTTTTTATGGTGAATGTAAAAGTGCAGGAATTTAAATTGCAGAAGATAAATGCAAAGAATAAAATATTTTTGGATTTTTAAATTTTTACCGAATTACCTGACGGCGAGGGTCCGTAGTTAAGGTCCTCGAACGGGGACCTTCCAATCTTCTAGTCCTCCGTTGCATCCTCCATCGGAGAGGATGGTTCGTCTGGCATCGTCTTCTCTTGATCGATCATGTTCGTATTGGTGGCGAGTTCTGGTCTGGGTTTGAAGGCGAACTTCTCCTCCTTTCCATTGATCTCAAAGGTGATCTCTCCAGCACTGACGTTGATGTTAGCGTTGGCGGTGCTTTCGGGAATGGTCGTCCGAGGATGAGTGAGACCACGGAGTGCAGGTGCATGTCCATTACAAACGAAGTCGACCGGCACAAAGAACTCCCTGATCCTCACCGGAACATTCTCAGCCGATTCCTAACGGTAGCTTGGCCGATTGATCGCTCATTGTAGACACATTGATGTTGGAACCAAGGTAGGGTGCTTAAGCTTGTCGAAGACAACCTTGGGCATCACACCGACACTTGCTCCAAGATCACGAGTGCGTTGTTGAAATATTGATCTCCGATTGAGCACTCTATAGTGGGGCATCCTGGATCCTTTTTCTTGATGAGTAATGTGTTTAGGATTGCCGCACTACACTCTTCTGTTAGCTTGATGATCTCCGTGGTTGGTAGTGGTCTCTTCTTGTTTAAGATATCTCTAATGTACTTGGCGTATGTAGGGACACGCATGGCATCTAGAAGAGGTACATTAATATAAAGTTTACGGATTACCTCTATGAATTTGCCGAATTGATCATCAACTTGAGGTCTTCTTATTCTTCTTGGATATGGTAGGAAGTTGGTGTCGTGAAAGTCTTGTCCCACGGGTTCTTGGCGCACAACTTCTTCTACGTCATCATCCTTGTCTTCGGGAATGTTGGCCGGTACTACGGGTGGTGCGAGAGGCTGCGAGTGCCGTAGGTTTCCTAGCCGAAGGTCTTCTTGCTCTGTCGGGTATGGTGGATCGGTAGTTTGCTTACCACCTCTCGTTCGGATGTTATGTACCTGCTCATGATTAGTGGCAACAGGCATAGCGATGAGACAATTTTGATAATTTTGATTCTAGTTTGATATTAAAAGCAACTTGCTCTTTTTTATCATAGCGAGAAAAGTTATCCATTTTAGCATTTATATCTTCTAGAATTTTATCATTAGCAACTAACTTCTTAGAGAAATTATCATTAATTTTAACTTGCTCTTCAATTAATTCTCGTAAAGAAGGTTGTTTGAATTTATTACCCGAATTAAAGTTATTACCCGAATACTTACCCGTAAAAAAGTCGATTAGTGGTTCTTGGGGTCTTCTTTTTTGGGTTGGTGCTGATTCATGAACCACCAAGCTTAAACTTCTTGAAGCGTTCATGTAGTCTTGTAAAGCTTGTCGATCCTTCTTGTAGTTGGCTCGCTCCTCAAGCCAATTTAGTAGCACGTCCATCCCGGTTGATACTTGCCTTCAAGTCTTCTTGTTCTTCTTCTATTTCTTCACTTTGATGACGGTATTGGGTGTTCTTCGAGGGGTCCAACCTTGATTTTCTGATATCTTACACATAAGTATGTTGGCTTTCCCCGGTGTGAGTGATAAGAATGATCCTCCGCCGAAGGGCGTCTAGATGCTCTCTTGGTTTTTGAATTAGTCCATGGTAGAATCCTTGTAAGAGCATCCATTCTTCCATTCCATGGTGAGGGCAATCTGATATGTATTCTTGAAAACGTTCCCATGCCTGCGGAATAGATTCTCCCTTTTCTTCTTTGAAAGTTGGTAATTTTTCCACGTAAGGCATTGGTTTTGCCTATGGGGAAAAATTTTTGATAAGAATGTGGTTGAACATTTCTCCCATGTGTCTATCTTTTTGTTCACTTTGAGTAGAACCATTGCCTCGCTCTTCCCGATAGTGAGAAAGGGAATAAACGGAGCGAGGATCATGTCCTTGGGAATGTTCTTGATATTGATGGTGGCGCCTATCTCCATGAAAGTCCGGAGATGAGTGCTTGCATCTTCATGTGTCTTTCCTTCAAACGGGTTAGCTTGCACCATGTTGATGAGGCTTGCCTTGAGCTCGAACTCATGATTGATTTGAAGTGTAGGTCCGGTCGCGAATGTTCTCGATGTTTGGAGCAGAAGAACTCTCGCAACGTCTTTTCGAGCATGGCCGGGAACTTGGTGTTCTTGGTTGACTTGATTCGGATGATGAAGTATAGTGAATCACAGTCTAACCTGTTAATACCCCGCAAGTAAGATGGAAAAAAGACAATAAGCGGGTAAATCTGTTTAAGCGGGGGATGCTAAGTAGCAAATCCACACTTAGAATTCATCTATCAATAATCAAAAAGAAAAGTTATCTAAATCTTCCCGACAACGGCGCGAAATGCTTGTTGGTATTTGTTAACTTACGAGAAATAGATCATAAGCGCACGGATATCCGATGAGCATTTCACCCGGGGAGGGTTTTAAATATCGAATCCACGAGGAAGATAAGATTAACAATTCATTTGATTAAGGACAGTGATAGAAGACTAATGAGATTCGGTGGTTTAGCATTTACTTAAACGGGGGTGAGCCAATAAAAGATAATAATGATAAGGTATATAAGACAGGTGAGGTGCACGTGGTGAACAATAGGATAAGATTAATTCCTAGTTAGATTAGGATTGGATTTATGACAGACGGGACAGTTCTTATGTAGCATACAAAAAGAATTTACGAAGTGGAAATAAATAGGCATAGCATAAGATCATATATAAATCAAAACCATAAATAAAAATGTGTACCCGAAGATTACTTAAGAAAATCAAGAACGAAACAAGATCATCCCAAGAATCATTATCGACTAGTCTTATACGGGGAGGATTGCAAAGGACTCAATAGTCTTTGTCACCACTACGATCTACCACACGACCCGGCATATAAGGTGAATCCGCAAATAAATTATATCTAAGCACCATGCTTACATACTCTCTATTACCTAGCATACAGCTGTAATATACTAGGAGCTCTACGAATAAGTACTTCGAATTACCATGAATAATGACTATATCAAATATGCTATGACTAGAATAAAGTGTAAGTAAACTAATTGTATGCATAATAATTAAATAGCACGAAGGTGTATGAAAACAATAATTATATTGATCCATAGTGTAACTTCTCGATCCGAACCCGAGCATACACTCTCTCTTCTCTAAACCCGACTTTCTATCTAATCTAGGCTCAAAGAGCTATGAATTAGCTATCCTATCTCGTGGTGTCTCCTCTTCTTGTTCCTGTCTTGGCTCTTCCTTGATCTACTTCTTATTGAACGTGAAGCTTTAGATCAAACTTGGACTTGTCTTGGCTTGAGGGGTCTTGGGCTGTTTATATATCGGTCTTCCTCTGTCTCTTCTACTTCAACAAAGCGATGTGGTATTAACCTTGAATCAATCCCGCACTTCTTTCGTCGCCCTCGGATCAAACCGACTCAAATCAACCGGTTTAGATCGAGTCTTGGAGGCGGTTGAGGAACGTTCGAAGCGGAGCCGGGCGGCGGCTGGGGGGGCGATCGGCCTAATAGTTGGGCCGATCGGCCCGGGGGGTCCCCTCCGGGTCCCGTCGATCGTCGTGCCTTTCTCGAGTCTTCTAGATAATGTATTTCTTGGTTCCGGGTTAGTTCACGCGGGAGAGATCCGTAGCCTTTCGGACTTGTTTCGAGTTGGATTGCGTTGCGTTACGTTGGTCGTATGCCACGTCATTTTACGCTGATTTTACATTAAGTCCCTCGCAAATCACAACTTTACCAAAACTCATGGAATTCATTAGTAGAAAACCCTAATAAGGTTATCTAATTTTATTTTAGTTCTTTTCCATGAATGGTTGATGCATAAAAATATGAGTTAGTGAGCATCAGCGCTTAATGGCGTCCGGTTGGCCCTTGAGGAATTGCATGTTCCTCCCCAACGGCTCTATTTTGGCTTGTGGCTATAAATAGATGGGGTGGCCGGCCATGGCTGGTGCTTAGCACCTTGGGGACTTTGTGTCCATGCTTGAGAGTGCTTGAGAGCCCTCCCACTCACTTGTGATTGATAGTGTTCATCAAATCAAAGTGAGGAGTGATTCTAGTGCATTCGCGTTGAGAGATCGCGTCGTGACACTAGGTGATCGTGTTGCAAGCGGTGTGCTTGTTTCTCTTGGAGGTTGCCACCTCCTAGACGGCTTGGTGGCAAGAGACTTCGTGAAGCACGCAAAGGAAGCTTGTGCGGTGCTCGAGAGGAGGATTTGTGAGAGGTTCGTGCTCACCTCGTGGGGATCACGAAGAGCGACACTACTAGAGCGTGTCGGTGAGTACCTCCCTTGTGCGTGTGTGGTGTCTTGCGGTGCCTTGAGAGGCTCACTTGAGAGTGGTGTCTTGCGGTGCCTTGCGGGCGTGCCTTGAGGGGCAAGTGATCGGAGAATCACACAATCAAGAACCATCTAGGTGAAACACCAAAGGAACCACCCAAGGTGTTGGTCGACACAACGAGGAGTAGGGGAAGTTGGCAAGCTTCCGATACCTCGGTAAAAAATCACCGGTGTCAACTTGTCTACTCTTCTCGGTGGTTTGCATTCTCCAAATCACAAGCCTTGTATTTACATTCATATATACCTTGTGCTTGTGCTTGTGGAGTAGCTCTTGCAATTACTAGCTTGTGTAGCTTGTTAGTTGCTTTGCTTAGTTTGTGTAGCTAAGTAATTTGAGCCTTTGGGTTAGGCGTGTGTCGCCTTGTCCTTAGTGCATCTAGTGAGCTTAGGTTTGGCTTTGTGCTTTTGCTCATTAGAATTGTATAGGAGCTCACCCTTGTTTGAAGTACTAGTGCATAGGTTTGTGTGACCTTGCAATAGAAATGGTTAGGAGCTCAAGCTAGGCTTATCACCTCATTTGCTTTGTGTAGGATCTTTTGTGAGGTGATTTAGAGTCATAGCTAGAGGGGTGAAGTCTTGGCTAAACGAATAGTTTCAATTCCGCATTATATTTGTTTAGCCGGCGCAATTAGTTTTAGAAAGGACTATTCACCCCCCCTCTAGTCCCCATCTCGACCCTACACACGGCCCGGTGAAACAATCGGCCCGATAACAGCCCGGCCAGCCTTCCTAGTGGCCTGCTAATTCCTCGCTCCACTTGCCATTCCCTTCAACTGGACGTAACCCATCCCCATCCCGATCTTTTTTGCACACAAGTGCGCAACCCATCCCGACGCCCTCTCCCTCGTCGCCGCGACTCGGCTCCGCCATGGCGGCATCTTCTTCGCCACCTGGGCTTCCTCCTCCCCCGCCGGCTTCTTCGTCCTTCCCGGCCTTTCCCTGTGCGCATCGGTGAGGAGATTCGAGGGATGGGGCGGACACGGCGGCGCCGAGGGGGCCGGGCGGAGCAGGTGGAGGCGGACACGGCGGCGCCAACACCAAGACCGAGCCGGGGAGGCGGAAATCTCGAGGACGGCGGGCGGCGGTCGACTCGCTTTGCCGTCGAGCACAGCGAGGAGGTCGTCGGGCTTGGCGTGCCGCCGGGCGTCTCGTGCTTGGTGTCTTTGTCGGGCGGCCCGATGGCCTAACAGGCCGCGTGCGGGCCGTTGGCCAAGCACGAAGCCCGCCTTTAGCACGGCCCGACAGCACGATGGGCCAAGGCGGCCCGACTCCGTCTTTGCACCGCACGGCCCGACGTGCGGCGGGCGGGCGGGCCGGCACGCCCGATGGCCATATATACCCACGAAAATAGTCACCGAGTTGCCCGGGTCCTCAATGCAAAAGAGGACTGTAGCAGGGTGACCCAATCTCATATCTCTTCTTGCCAGTGGCCGAAACCCTGCAATGCATGATCAGAAGCAGTGGCGCCATCCAACATCCTACAGAAGCTGGGAGCCCGTGTGCAGTTCTACAATACCAATACACGGACGACACTTTGCTTGTGTTCAAAGGGGATCTAGATGCGGCTGTCAGCCTGAAAGGAATCCTAGATCAGTTTGCGTCCTTCTCGGGTCTCCACATCAACTACGGAAAGAGCACCCTGGTTCTCATCTACATGGAAGACACCTTGGCAGATGCTTGTGTTCAGGTGCTCGGGAGCAGAAGAGAGGGGTTCCCTCAACCATATCTGGGTTTCACCTCTCTTCTGCTCCCGAGAACATTCGGGTGGTGATCACTGGGAGGTGTTGCGCTCCCTTCACCACTGTACCAAGCTATAACCTCTGTTCAGATTGGAGATGGGCGGACTGCCTCCATCTAGAACGATGTCTGGCTCGGGGATGAAGCACTCTCAAACCTTTTCCCAGCATGTATTGCACAGCCACTGCTCACACCAAGATGCATCAGTCAGTGAGATGGTCTCCACCGGCACCGGGGTTCAGCAGTCACTTGTGCCAAGGGTCAGCCGGAGTGCGACAACAGATCTTCAGCAGCTAAAGCTCATGATGAATGAATTTCAACTCTCAGACGAAGCTGATCTTCGTGTCTCACCATTCACAAACTCAAAAGGATCCCTGGACACCTCGGCAATCTACGTACGGGCTCCTCATGGCTCGATCGGGGCCAGATGAGGGATGAAAGAGCATCTTTTGTCTGGGACAGCTCTGCACCGCCGCGCGTCAAAATGTTCATGTGGCTGTTGGTCAAGCGAAGAATTCAGTGTCGAGGACGAGACACCTGAGCATATTATCAGTGGCTGTGCCCTCGAAAGAAGTTTCTGGGAGAAGGTCAACCTAGTACAGGTGATTGCCGCGCGTCAAAATGTTCATGTGGCTCCTCATGACTCCTCGCTCCTACATCAAATCCAACCTCATCCCGGTTTCCCATCTACGGAGTTCTCGACGTTCATTGCCCTTGGATGGTGGCAAATTTGGAAGGCAAGGAATGCCAAGGTTTTCAGGAACGAGTCACAAACTGTCGAACAGCTGCTCAGAGCGTGCAAGGAAACAACGGAGCAGTGGCGGTTCAGGTTCAAGAAAAAGAGCAAAGCGGTTGCAGACCAATGGTGCCTTCTGCTTGTGGCGGCAATACATCGATAGCCTCATTTTTTCTATCATTGTTGTACACATGTAAAATTCTATTACCGCATCCTCTATGGTTGTAAATGAAACTCTACGGGCCGTTTTGGGCCACATTATATAAAATTCAGGTGGGGATTAACGCCCCCACACCCCCACAGACACACACACGGTGACTTACTCAAAAAAAAAAAAGGGCAGCATAGGATACTTTCTTGATCAAGCAACCAACAGAATATTCAGTCAGCAGAACAGCTAGAGCAAATAGAAAATTCAATGGAACTCTCACCATGGGATGAAAATAGTGAAGACAAATCGAGTTATTCTTGGGGTTATTCCAGCATCAGCAGTAGAAAGGTATATAAAATTCTAATTTGGCAAAATTATAATTCACTTGACTGTGGAGGTCAAGCAATTTGGGCAAACATAAATTCTTTATCTGGTTATTACTAAGGGACAAACTCAGTACGAGGAACCTGCTAAAAAGAAAGCATATGGTCCTAGATGACTACATAAATTCTTTTTCTGGTTATTACTGAGGGACAGACTCAGTACAAGGAACCTGCTAAAAAGAAAGCATATGATTCGATGATTACAGTTGTGTCTTATGCAATGCAGGCTGGGAAGAAAATAGCTTTCATTTGTTTTTCGAATGTGCTTTCAGCCAAAACTTTTGGAGTTCAATTCCCATCAACTGGGACACTGACAGCCCTAGGACATGGCTACAAAAGCAAGAACAGATTTTGGAAGGCCTACTTTTAAGAAAATCTTCATAACTGCCTGTTGGGTAATCAATTGAAAAAAAAATATTAGGTAGGGGATTACCCTACTGATTTGGTCCAAAAAAAAAAATATTATGCTCTCTTCCCCATCCATAGCAACTATGAGGACATCCTTGTTTTTCATGTGTCCGACCAAGAAATGCAGCAAGCCATTCACAAAAGAAGGCTCCAGACCTGGAGAACTGAAGACTCATAGGGCTGTCCCTGTTACACCGAGATAGATAAAATATGTCACATTCAGTAAAAGAAATGCTGCCAGCTCTAGGTTTGAGCATTGCCACTGTATGTATGCACTGCAAATCTTGAAACAAATCTTAAACTCGCTTTTGGTTTTCACAAAAATGGAGCAAGGAATTTATATTATTGCAAAGAATGTATACAATTACAATACAATCAACTAGCTCCATCTGTTACATAGTGCAACTATTCTTAAGAAGCAATGCATGGAAACTTTTGCTAGAAACTAGCTATACCATGTAAACAACTACGAAGATTTTAAGGATAATGCTTCAAATTTTTTAAGCTCTAAATTTTACAAAACATAGGGACGTTCGGCAAAAAAAGATGGGTATAATGTTTGTTCCTTTTTCAGCATAAGAACGAGAAGAGAAATATTATATGGGAAAAAAATCAGTTCTTCACATGCACAGGACATAAGAAAGAAAAATCTACAGTTCACTTACAGTAGTAAAATATGTTATCAAAAACACTAGCTCAACTTATATTGGTTGTAATAAGAAATAATTGACTATACCTGAATAGAACAATTCATGAGCAAGCTTATACTTGACAGCCAAAACGAATGCAAGTAACCAGCAACAACAACATTTGAGCTTAGACATGACCTCCGTGTCATATGCACGATAAATGCAACTTCCAGCATAAATAAACATATACGTCACCATGGAAAACACCAGTTCAGTCAGTAATTGCTCGGTAGTAAGGCCAAGAACAAAGCACATATATAATATGGGAGACATCATTCTGGACACACAAAGGGTAGCATTTCAAACTCATAACTTGGATGTGTTGCGTAGCTCAAACTAGTTCATGGATTTATGCATTAACTAAATAACTAGCATATGTAAACAGCTTTCTCACAGCATTACAAAAGCGTTACATTAAAGCACCAACAGAATACATCACCTAATGATAATAGATTTATCAAGCTTCACACCACCTAACTCTAGTAGAATTACCCATACTATTAGTTGTCCCCTACTTGGAAGATCAAGGTCTTGTTGAACAATCAGACAAGTATCCCACAAACAACAACCTCAGTACTTGGTGGCAAGAACCGGTGACTCCATGAAACAGGGAACATATGGGGTAACAGACCAATAGCCCGCTCCTAGAGTGCAGAGAGCACGCAGCTCCTTACTATCCAGGTCATATGATCCCAGTTTGTGGTTCCAGTGCTGAACAAGGATTATCGAATTGTGGTCCGGATGAATGGCCACAATACGAAAGTCGCTACTTGAGCAACTCAGCAATCCAAATAATTGTGAAGTGCTCACATTGTGCTTCAGGATCCAGTCTTGTGTATCATAGTCCTCAAGAACCCAAACTGACAGTTGCGTGAGATGGAAACAAGTGTCGTCTTTGAATTGCAGACTTTTACTGATGCAGTGCAGATGGCCTTGGGATTGACCAATAAAAGGACCACCCGGAAACTCATCCTTATCATTCCAGGGGATGATCCTACAAGTTTTCCCTTCTGCATCCACTGCAACTATCAGCCACTCATATTTCTGAACATGGTAGACAACAAAATGCAACAGACCATTGACCAAAGCCCTGCAGTTGAATTTGATTATGACGTTACCCCACAATTCCCATTCGCCACCCTCTTCACCTCGCTCCCACTTGCTTGACCTGTCAGTCCATGCCCTGGTTTCAGATGAGTATGAGTGCACCGTTTCCACCTCCAGCTTCGACCTATCCTGCCAGAACTGGACCAAGTGGAAGCGCGAGGAGATAGCACTGTCAAACATCAGAAAGGTGTATGCAAATCTTTCAATAAAATCGATGTCGATCTCTTCAAATAGAGGTGGAGGCGGACAAGAGCCGGAGCTGGCAGGCACAGTCACCAATTCCTCTGTCGCAGGGTTGCACACGATGTACCCGAACTTGTCCTCCCGGGTGCACCCAAAGAGCAGGAGCCCATTGCAGGAATCCAAGAGGGCCAAACGCTCGACCCCAGGCAGCTTCGCCGCGAGGAAGGAAAAGGACGGATCGACTGGAGCCACGCATTGTCCGCTCCCCAATAGGCTGGTGAACTGGCCGTAGCTGCTACGCCCGCCGGCGCAACCGTGGAAGAAGCCTTCCAGGGTCTGGGGCAGCTTCTTGCGGTTGAGAGGGTCGGCGATGAGGTCACGCCAGGGTTTGGACACGCACTTGGACCGGCGGACGTCCTTGACGGGCACGCGCGAGAGGATGTCCACCATCAGGTCATCGTAGAGCCCCGCCACCGCCGTCCCCTTTGCGCAGTCCATGCCGCCGGGAGGGGGAAGGCACGCGCCACAAGCTTCGAGTTCTGTGGAGAATGAGGTGAGGTTATGGGACGGAAGCGCACGAGGGAGAGAGAGAGAGAGAGACAGTGACTGAGAAATGCGGCGGAATGGGAAACGTACCGGCTGCCGGAGAGGGCCCGCGTCGACGGCGGCGGCGCTAGCCGGCGGGGGGATTTGCCCAGATGGGGAAATCTCTAAACCCTCGCGGCTCCGCCCCCCTCTCGCGCCTCACCTCGGGACAGCAGGTGTCAAAGAAGTGGGAGGCGCTGCAGTGGCGGTGGCGCTCGTGTCCGGGCTCCGGCGTGGAGAGACGAAGCGGAGCAGCGCGCGCTCGGAGTCGGAGGAGAAGCGCTCCGCTCACTCGATCCGTTTCCCCACCTCCGTTCTCCGTTCCGTTTGGTTCGTCTGTGTGCTTTCACGTGAGAACAAGAAGTAAAAAAAGTGCAGGGGCAGAAGTGGAAGAAAAAAAAAAAAATTATTTTTGATAATAATGTACGAGGCCTTGTTTAGATTGGTAAAATTTGTAACTCTTTTTCCACTCTTCCTCCATCACATCACATTAAATACACCAAAAAGATATATGTTTGGAGTATAAAATATAGATAAAAAAATAACTAATTACACGATTTAGATGTACATTCGAGGCGATTCTTTTGAGTCTAGTTACCCCATGGTAGGATAATATTTACCACAAACAAACGAAACGTCTTCTGCTACTTGCGCTCTGGGGAGTTCCAACATTACTTTTTGCAAGTTTTTCTAACATCTAAAGGAAAAAAAGTCTAAATCACACCCCCAACTATGGGAGGTGGTCTAAATCACCCCTTTGACCTATGAAATGGTCTAAATCACCCCCGAACTTTTTTGGCCTGTCCAAATTACCTTCTAAAGCAGTTTTGAAAAATCATAGAAAATCATAGAAAAATCATAAAATAGAAAATAAAATTGTGTTAGACTCCAAATGAGTAGATCTACGCAATGAACATATAATATGGTATACTTTAGTACACTTTTTACAACTACGAGAAAAAGCATAAATCTAAAGCTACAACAAAAAAAATTGTACTAAAGCATACCATATTATATGTTCACTGCATAGATCTACTCATTTGGAGTCTAACACAATTTTATATTCTATTTTATGATTTTTCTATAATTTTATATGATTTTTCAAAACTGTTTTTAAAATAATCCGACCGGGTTTTGAAAAGTTCAGTGGGGTGATTTAAACCATTTCATAGGTGAGAGGGTGATTTAGACCACCTCCCATAGGTGGGGGTGTGATTTAGACTTTTTCCACATCTAAACAAGGCCTGAGTCCAAGACTCATAGAATGGCATTCTAGCGAGCTGAACTTCTTTCACGATGACAATCCTGCGAAGCTCATTGCAAGATAGCAATTCAGTGAAATTGTTGGGTACACAATTCTTTAATTTGGCGCTTGTACCTAGCCAAATGCATAATTGTGGTAGAACCACAATGCCCCACATGCACCCGTCATTGTCCTCAAAACCTCTAACTGCTTTGCACATGAGAGCCGGGTAATCCGGTAGTCTGTCTACCGTCCTTAGAGAACCTAGAATCATCCATGTATTACGACTCATCCAGGATCAAACATCGGAGTAGCCAAAACATTACGACTTTCATACATAAATAATATACATCGAGTGCGTAAGACTTATAACATTAGTTTACAAAACGTGCTTATGTAAAACTTAAGTTTCAAAAGGTGAATAGATCAACGAATGCAATGTAGATGAAGTATCAAAAGTAGAAGAGACAATCGGATCATGTCGATCGATCCCACTAACATGACTTCGACCAGTAGCACAAATCAAAACATACATATGGGGTTTACTTGAGGGTACTCAACAAGACTTACCGACTAAAAGAAAAGACTTCAAGGGCATGCAGACTGAAGGGAAGTAGTAGAGCTAGAAAAGCTTACTACAAGTGGATCGTTACTCTCAATCTTTTAGTCAAGTTTTAGCATCATTTGGTGAAGCTTATTATAGTCAGATTTGCACATGTTATATCTCAATCACTTGTATTAAACTTCACATTTTGTGTTCATCTCTTCATCTCTTTTCCATAGTCACCATGTTTCATTGTTTAACTACGATTAGTGTTGAGAGGGTCGAGCATCCATAACCGAGGAGCAAAGACAATTCGAACCATTATACCTAGCTAGGAATCCCTAACCATCCCTAACCACACAACATATGCAATCTTGGGCCTACATATATCAACCTTCACTTAGATCCTCCAAACCATGAATCAGACCGCACTACCCAAGGGCAAAGTACTCCACCGGCCTACCCTATTCTAGTAGGATAGGTACATGCTAGTCCCGCCATCTCCCACACCCAGTGTGCAGTTGTCTTTTCACATAATGAATAGCCGGGATATTAGGCTTACCAGAGTATATGGCTAGTTGGAAAGTCTCGACCACACACAGGTCTGCATCGATTAAGCCTATTAACCGACATAGAAAGGACAAGCGCGACCATGCATCCCTGTCGGCTTAAGCACCAAAGACAATTCCCATGTCTCGTTCAGCCTCCATTTTAATTCATGTACATCATTAAGGTATTCTCACCACCCAGGAGAGCAACGGTAAAACCTATTTCTCGTGAGTGACAAAACTACCATTTGATTTCTACCGAAATCTAAGCATTATTAAGCAATAAAGTTTGACCTACTCGTACTAGTGTGATATCGTCTAGAAATATCCGGAATTCAAGGTAATCATGCAACAACGGTTTCTAGCAACTCACATTTCACAAGACTTAACGTGTAATAAAAATTTGTAAAACAGGGGAGGGTTTATGCTCAGGGCTCGCTTGGAAAGTCAAAATTGCAGTAGTCAAACATGGCACCAACATCACTGATCGATGACCATCTCCCAAGCTTTAATGACACGATCCAACTCACTCTCGTATACGATTACATGTAATAATGATGTATGCTTTACAGTGACGGAATGCATGACAAGATGTATGATGAAAGACATAGAAGTGCATGAATGAACTTAAAAATCTAAGAAAGTTGAGTACAACTTTCCTTCACCAAAGAACTAGGGTTATTATTCCAATAAGCAATTTAATTATTAACAACAAGTTTATTTAGTTATTCGTATTGAACTAACATGGACTAACAAAATTCTAACATAAAAAGCACCTAAACAGCTTAATCACTTGTCCAAGATAATGCATACATGCATCTACTAATAATAAAATGCTTAATTCCACCACGGACATATTAAGAAGGCACTTAATTTGCCATGAAACAACAAGGGTGGAGGCAGTTCATGGTCTACAATCAACTCCAAAACACATTCAAGTCATATTAGGATTTATGCTAACCATTTTAGTATTTATTAACTAATAATTAAGGCAAGGAATGAAGGATATAATTAAACATGATCAAATTAATCCCAAACTTTTTTTTGGAGGTTAGTATTATCGTAAAACAACTACTCCCTCAATCCCAATTTATAAGTCGTTTGACTTTTTGTCCCTAAGTTTGACCACTTTCGTCTTATTCAAAAATTTGTGCAAATTTTTATTTCTTTTTCGTGGGTTGTTTTGTTAATATAAAATCTTCAAAAATAGCTTAAATTTGATGATATTTGCATAATTTTTTTGAATAAGACGAGCGGTCAAATTTAAAAGTTTAAAAAAGTCAAACGACTTATAATTTGGAATGGAGGGAGTACAAAACAAATTTCATAATTTTTGGATATTGATTTTGGCCTACACAAATCATAGAAGTTGCATCTTAATTAAAAGAGCTAATCTTTAAGCATGCAAAAACTATTGATTTTCATCATTTAATATTTTTCCTACATAGAGAATCTCGTGAAAAGCCTACAATTTTTTTTTCATAATTTTTATCATGTTCCTATAATTATTTATGAAACTAGTCAACATGGGAACATCAAAACAAAACGAACGGGGTCCTTGAGTTTCCTTCAATATCGATTAAATTTTCATCAAACAATTATTTTTTTATGACAATTCATCAAACAATTCATGTCATAAAAATTTCATGATCTAGGTGCACTAAGAATGGCACAACAAATACGGACACAATCAAGCTCTCTCACATTTTCATTAGCTCATTGCTGAACCAAGAATGATCTTCTATAAATTTTATTTCTTTTTACTAATTATAATGATCTGCATGTCTCCATTCTCTTCTTCATCTTTGAGCCTTCAAACCGTTCCATCAATTGAGCAATTTACATTTCGTTACTCTCTTCTCCAACTTTGACCCGTAAGGCACATGGCACTGTCATCATGTACTCGTAGAAGTGTTTCATCATCATTGCCTTGTTGTCGAAGCATGAGCCATGATGTGTTTGCACCGATGGGTTTGAACTCAGGTCCAACAAACCTTGCAGATCCATGCACTTGTGCTACACAGCTTGATTCGTAACCACAGCTATTCCAAACTGCAGCGACAAAATGAAAAGTTTAGAAAATGGAACAACCATGATGGATATCGAAATAGTGTAAAATAGAATATTCTCAATGAGAAAAATAAATAATTCAAACTTGCAACTGACCTGTGCATTTGCCTCGCTGATACCTCCCCTTTCCCTGGGAAATAAGTTGGTACAAAGCTGTGGCACTGTCTAGAGCCATGAGAGCAAACATGGAAATGTAGCGATTCAGAACAACAGCTAGGTCTGCTATTATTAATCTTCATAATAAGCACATACTGAAAAATAGCATACATTTACTGGTTTCTGTATTGGCTGATGTGATAAGATTGTGAGGAAGCATTGACATGCTAGTGACAATTGCATTAGTAATTTGGTTTATACAATGCAATTAATTAGCTTTATGTGTCCCGCATGGTTTGATATGCTAACTATACATCAACTCACCAACTATAATATATACTTGACTAATTAGCTGACATGAACAGCAATGTACCATGAATAAATTTGGGACATTCTTATTCAATGCACATAGAGTGAAAACTCACAATCTGCACAACTTTGCAAACATTAAAAGACCAGATTTATACGAACCCTAAAAGATCTAATGCAAAATTGGCCTGTTTTCAGTGAAAAACAATCGAAGTTAGTAGCCCATGCATCAGAGATATTGCAATGTCCAGGTTGATCACAAAAGCAATTCTCCAATTTACTCCATTCAGTGACGCTGTAACAAAGATAAGCACACTGAATATTTCTCTGGAAGCTAAACTACCACCCACCTGTATTGGTCCACCTAAATTGGGATATGAATAACACGCTACATGGATATTACCGCACATGTCTACATGTACTGTGCATAAGCAGATCCATCAAGTTACCTGGCCTTGTTTTGTCTTTAAGTGCTGATGACCTGGTGAAACAGGGCACGTACGGAGATACAGCTGTATAGTTGTGCCCGAGAGTGCAGAGGTGCAAAACTTGTTCCTTCAGTTGAGAATAACCACCTGTGTCGTATTGTATGAGTTCCCCTTTCCTGTGGTCAACAAAATCCCCATCCTGATGAAAGGCAACCACCTTATAGTCTTCTCTTCTGCATTCCTTTCCTCTAGACATGTCACTGCCCCAAAAATGCCGGATCTGCTTTTTTGCCACTCTTTATCATCAGTCCTGAAGGACATCAATTGACATTATTCTTCTGTTCCTTTGGTCTTCATCTTGAAATGAATTTCGAACTAATGCAAGGCAGGAGCCGTTGGGACTGAACCATGAAAACAGTTTCGGCATGTGCAGTGGCCAGTGCATGATCCCACTGCTCTTCTCCTTCAAGAAACACAAGTGCAACATAAGATACTTTCTTGATCAAGCAACCAGTAGAACATTCAATCTGCCCCTCTCCATTGTAGCAGAAGAATAACTAGAGCAAAAAGAAAACTCATTGGAACTTTCACCATGGGATGAAAATAGTGAAGACAAATGGAGTTATTCTTGGGGTTCTTCCCTCTTCAGCAGTAGAAGGTATATATAAAATTCTAATTGGGCACACTCCTTGCTCCCCTCTTTTCACTTGGCTGTGGAGGTCAAGCAATTTGGGTAAACACAAATTCTTTTTCTGGTTATTACTAAGGGACAGACTCAGTGCAAGGAAACTGCTAAAAGGAAAGCATATGATCCTAGATGATTACAGTTGTGTCCTATGCAATGCTGGCTGTGAAGAAACTAGCTTTCATTTGTTTTTCGAATGTGCTTTCAGCCAAAACTGTTGGAGTTCAATTTCCATCAACTGGGATACTGAATTACAGCTCTTGGACATGGTTATAAAAGGAAGATCAGATTTTGGAAGACCTATTTCTTACTGAATATGTCATATTCAGTAAAAGAAATGCTGCCAAACAGATCTTAAACTCACTTTTGGTTTTCACAAAAATGGAGCCAGGAATTTATATTAATGCAAAGAATGTATACAATACAATCAACTAGCTCCATCTGCTGTTACACAGGTAGCTCATATTGGCTTAGCGTTTTCATTGATTCATCCAGCAATCCTGACTCAACCAAAATTCATATTCGACCAAATTCAGAGGAAACAACTTCATGTCGCATGGATGGCCACCCATCTGAATTTATACTGAACCCCTTAGTTAAAATGCAAAAATACATGTGTATGGCCACCCATCTGAATTTATACCAAACTCCTTAGTTCCAATGCATCTGAACTTTTTTCAGGACCATGTGAACTTGTTGTTGTCTATCGAAACAAATATCTTGATAAAAGAACTGAGACTCATGAAAATATCACTTATTCTGGAAGCTCTCAAGTCGTAACTCTAAATGAATCGTGCCATCAGTTGTTTTGATTCCCTTCAAAGACAGTCCTGGGATATCCTACAAACAAAAGACAGTACTAAAGTCTAAAGATGAACTATACTGACATCAAGCTCGAGAAAGCACCTTACACATGGCTAAATGCATTTTCCAG
The DNA here is from genome assembly GCA_015847255.1 of Hyparrhenia diplandra. NCBI lineage: Eukaryota > Viridiplantae > Streptophyta > Magnoliopsida > Poales > Poaceae > Hyparrhenia > Hyparrhenia diplandra. Next base: position 133,331 of record JADLZK010010864.1, on the reverse strand, counting down.
CATAAATAAACATAAACAGTATGGAGGAAACGCAGATTTAGTCACTAATTGCTTCCTAGTAAGGCCAAGAAAACAAAAGCACATATATAAGATGGAGACATCATTCTGGAAACACAAAGAGTAGCATTTCAAACACATAACTTGGATGTGTTGGACAGCTCAAACTAGTTCATGGCTTTCTGCATTAACTAAAGAACTAGCATGCGATGCTAACCTGCATGCTGTCTTGTAAACAGCTGTCTCGCATCATTACAAAATGGTTACAATAAAGCACCAGTCGAATAGATCACCTAATGATAAAAGATTTATCCAACTTTGCACCACCTAATATGTAGATTAACACACACTGCTAGTTGCCCATACTTGGAAGATCAAGTTCTTGCTGAACATTCAGAGAAGTATCCCGAAAACAACAACTTCAGTCTTTGGTGGCAAAAACCGATGACTCCATGAAACAGGGAATGTACGGGGTAATAAACCGATAGCCCTCTCCTAGAGTGCAGAGAGCACGCAGCTCCTTACTATCCAGGTCATATGATACCAGTTTGTGGTTCCAGTGCTGAACAAGGATTATCAAATTGTAGTCCGGATGAATGGCCACAATATCAAAGTTCTTGATTGGCCAACTTAGTGATCCAAAGAGCTGCGAACACCTCACATTGTGCTTCAGAATCCATTCTTGTGTATCATAGTCCTCAAGAACCCAAACTGACAGCGTGAAATGGAAACGAGCGTAGTCTTTCAATTGCAGATTTTTACTGATGCAGTGCAGATGGCCTTGGGATTGACCAATAAAAGGAGCATCTGGAAACTTATGCTTATCATTCCAGGGGATGATCCCACAAGTTTTCCCTTCTGCATCCACTGCAACTATCAGATTCTTAATTTTCTCAACATGGTGGACAATAAAATGCAACAGACCATTGACCAAAGCCCTGCCGTACGTGAATTTGATTATGACCTTACCTTGATCCCACTTGCTTGACCAAAGTCCCCATTCACCACCCTCTTCACCTTGATCCCACTTGCTTGACCTGTCAGTCCATGCCCTGGTTTCAGATGAGTATGAGTGCACCGTTTCCACCTCCAGCTTCGACCTATCCTCCCAGAACTGGACCAAGTGGAAGCGTGAGGAGACAACCGGTTCAAACATCAGATAGGTGTGTGCATAACGTTTCTGATCATAAACACCAAAGACATAGCTCTCTTCCACAGGAGGCGGACAAGAAACAGAGCTGGCGGGCACTGTCACCAGTTCCTCGGTCGCAGGGTTGCACACAATGTACCCGAACTTGTCCTCCCGGGTGCACCCAAACAGCAGGAGCCCGTTGCAGCAATCCAAGAGGATCATGCCCTCGACCCCAGGCAGCTTCGAAGTGAGGAAGGAAAAGGACGGGTCAACTGGAGGAGCAGATTCTCCCCTCCCCGACAGGGGGGTGAAGTGCCCATAGCTGTCATGCTCGCTAGCGCCCCCGTGAAAGAAGCCTTCCAGGGTCTGCGGCAGCTTCTTGCGGTGGTGGGGGTCGGCGATGAGGTCGCGCCAGGGTTTGGACACGCACTTGGACCGGCGGACGTCCTTGACGGGCACGCGCGAGAGGATGTCCACCATCAGGTCGTCGTAGAGGCCCGCCACCGCTGTCCCCTTTGCGCAGTCCATGCCGCCGGGAGTGGGGAAGGGAGGCGCCGCAGGCTGCGAGTTTTGCAGATGAGAATCAGGAGAAGACTTGGGATGGGTGCGCACGAGATACAGGAACTGACAAATGCGGCGAACGGGAACGTACCGGCTCCCGGAGAGGTTCCGCGGCGACGGCGGCCGTGCTCGCCGGCATGGTGGACAATAAAATTAACAGACCATTGACCAAAAGCCCTGATTTCTTCAGATGCGGGCGATTTCTTTTTTTTTTTTTTTTTTTTTTTTTGAGTACAGAACGGTACAAGCGTGACGCACGCACACTCACCCCTAAACAGAACACACGTTCCTCGCGCAGGGTTGCAACAATGTGCCTAACTTGTCCCCTCCGGGTGCACTCCAAACAGCAGGAGCCCGTTGCAGCAATCCAAGAGGATCATGCCCTCGAGGAAGGAAAAAGGACGGGCCGGAGGAAATCTTGACAGGGGTGAAGTGCCCATAGCTGTCATGCCGCTCAGAAAGAAGCCTGCGGGCGGCGCCTGGTGGGGGTCGGCGATGATCGACCAGGGGGACGTCGCCTCGGGCACTTAATGATGTCTCAGGGCGTCGCGCCGGGATAAAGTGTCGCACCTGCGATTTTGGGTGCGCACGACCGAACGGTGGGCGGCGGCCGTGCCCCTTTGACGGGCGATTTCTTTTCTGAACCCTTACGTCTTGGCCTCCGGTCGGTGGGCTGGAATATGTCGCGTGGACCTATGCCCCATTGGACTGGGCCGAGCCATTCCAGGCCCCTTTTGTGTATTTTTCCAGCAAACAACAAACGTGTAACGGTAATGATGTGAAACATTATGAAAATAGAAAAAAATATAATAGTAACAAATTACTTTTTTTGAACTCCTCTTGACTATAGGTTTACACTTTAGAATAAAATGGTTGGTATAGTTATAGGCCTATGTTTTTTCTTAAACGGATATAGGATGTTTTCTTGGTCCCTTTATAGTCATTTTTTAGTAATCTTCTATATATTGATGTGTAGAATCTATGATAAAAATTTCATGTACAATAGACACGTATAGTCTAAGTTAAAATTTTAAAAGGCAAAACCGGTACAGATGAAATACAAGGTAGGACCACAAATCACTCGAGGCCACACCACCAGAAGTGACAAGTCTATATCCTACAAATAGTGATGCAAGCAGGCTTAATACTTCTCCCGCACGATGTCACATCAGCCGCTTACAAAAATTGTGTATCTGCATGGCTCGCCCCTACTCCCTCCATCAAATTAGATTTTGAAAAGTCATAGAATTGGGTTTTTTTGTTGGACGGGAGTATGCTTGGTATTATGGTCAACACTGTGCCTCGTTCGTTGCACTTACGTCAAAAACAAGCATTGACAGGAAGATCAGGATTCCATGGCTTGAAGGTCGTGGCAACTAGACGACCACGTGGCGTTCACGGAGTGTGATATCATGGAGCAATAGTGCAGAGCCAAGCTCGGCAATTAGGGCTCCAACCTCTGCAAGCTCAGTAGCGCTACCATATTTGAAGCATCCTGTTAGGCCAACGCCCATGATGAAGCTCTATCTGGGGCACTACTCATCAGAGGTGGGTTAGGCGCCCGACCACACCGCTCCCCTGTCCTACATCATGTATTACACTAAAAGCGACAATGTTGTGGCGTAGTGGAAGTGCACACTTAAAGGTACGAAGGAAGGACATTGTGCCCTGCATGGACGAACTAGAGGAGAGAGTAGCGGTGTTTGAGGAGGTCGACAAGATGAAGGAGACGAGCCACAAAAGCCATGGTTGTTCACACACTAAACACAATTTGATCTATTGACATAAACAATTATTTCTTCATACCTGAATCTTAAGTCCAATAAAAATTACTAAATGTTTTTTATTAACCCGACGAACGGGCATTTTCGCTAGTTATGCTAAGAAAAAGAAGTATCATTTCTCTCCCAAGGAAAATAGTCACAGATTGACCCCCACATATTTGTCCATGTAATGTGCTAGACAGCAAAACATCCCTCTAAAATCATCTAGGGAGTTACGCCCTCCGTTCTAAAATAGAAGTCATGTTGGCTTCCTGATAAGCTAGCAACTTTGACCAATTATATATAAAAGAATATTAATATTTAGAATACATAATTAGTATCATTATATAGAACCTTAGTACATGGGGTCATTTAGACTTATTATCTTTCCATAAAAAAAAATTATCTCGATGTTGAATAAAAATTGTGACTCCCAAGCTGTTAATTGTATAAGTAAAGAGCTTTTCAAGTGCCTTTTAGATTGAATATCTCAAAAGGCCTGGACATGACCAAAATTATGAGTACCAATGGACAGGTCAATCCAAATAGACAAGATAAAAGAAATGTTTCATGGAGACATACGAAGCAATAATAAGTGCTCTCCTTTGTAGCAACAAGCTCTGTGTTTTTTGCCTGGAGTCCCCTACCACAAGTAGGTCAAGCTTCTGAGCTTAACATATAGTAGTAGAACATTCTGATGCATGCAACGTTTGTAACATGTAAAGAGGAAACTGAAATCCGTAGTACCCACTAGCAAATCACATTATTGATCTGGAAGCAGAAGCACAAATGATAGGATTTGAAGCTAGCTACAACTTGATCGAGAATGCCAATTAATATGATACAGGCCTCAACTGTAGGCTTAACAAAACCATCAGAAGGAATATGACATATCCAAGCAACAACAGAACTAAAATGCATGCCCCATCTAATAATAATAGTAAAATGCTGGTAGATTCCCTAAAATTTATAACTATTCCGTAATTAATCCATTATTATATATCAAATTCTGGTGGACTCACACAGGGTGTTCTGAAGCCTCATTTTGTCTTGAGTGTTGATGACCTGGAGAAACAGGGCATGAACGGAGATACAACTGTATAGCTGTGAAGCCTCATTTTGTCTTGAGTGTTGATGACCTGGAGAAACAGGGCATGAACAGAGATACAACTGTATAGCTGTGCCCGAGAGTGCTGAGGTGCAAAACCTGTTCCTTCAGTCGATAATTACCACCTATGTCTTATTGTATGAGTTCCCCTTTTCCTGTGGTCAACAAAGTAGACCAAAACCCCATCCTGATGAAAGGCAACCATCTCATAGCCTTCTCTTCTGCATTCCTTTCCTCCAGACAGGTCACTGCCCCAAATGTCGTATCTGCATTTTTGCCACTGTTCAGCATCATAGTTCTGAAGGACACCAATGAACATTATTCTTCTATGCCTTTGGTCTTCATCTTGAAATGTAAAATTCAGACTAATGCAAGGCAGGAGCCCTTGAGACTGACCTATGAAAACAGCTTCAGCAAGTGCAGTGCCCAATGCATGATCCAATCGCTCTTCTCCTTCACCAAGAAACACAAGTGCAACATCAGATACTTTCTTGGTCAAGCAACCAGTAGAATATTCCCCTCTCCACTGTAGCAGAAGAATAACTAGAGCAAATAGAAAATTCACTTGAACTTTCTGTTAGAATGTTGTCTCACTATTCCTCCAAACCCTAGTAGGGTGGGTAATATAGTTGCTGTACATGGGCCTCATGGGCCTAGCCTCATGGGCCTACACATATACACTAACACTCCCCTTGATGCCGAACTTCCGGCAAATGCGGAGATCAAGACTGGACATGAAAGAAAGCAACACACACAGGGCCCCCCGCAGTCACAACTAGCCACTGGCGACGTTGAGGCTGGATCGGAACTCGGAGAAGGTCGATGAGGGCAGACCTTTGGTGAAGATGTCGTCGGTGAATCGGGAGGTGGTCGGTACATGGAGCACCCGAGACAGCGCCGATGGCAACAAGTCTCGGACAAAGTGCAAGTCGATCTCCACATGCTTCGTCCGCTGATGTTGAACGGGGTTGGTGGAGAGGTAGACGGCGCTGACATTGTCACAGTAGACAAGTGTGGTCTTTGTCAGGGGGCTGTGAAGCTCGACCAAGAGCTGACGAAGCCAAGAGGCCTCCGCCACACCGTTAGCAACAGCCCGGTACTCCGCCTCTGCCTTTGGAGCGGGAGACAACCCGCTGCCGCTTGATGACCAGGGAGATGAGGTTGCCGCCAAGGAAGACGGCATACCCGGAGGTAGAGCGGCGAGTGTGCGGACAGCCGCCCGGTCGGCCTCGGTGTAGAGACGAGCCTCGGTGGAGGGAGACGGGTGGAGCATCGGGCCGAGTCACGGTGCCACGAACATAGCGGAGAAGGCGCTTCATCGCAAGAAGATGGGGTGCCCGTGGATCATGCATGTGAAGACAGATCTCTGCACTGAACGGCGTGGGCGATGTCGCCTGGTGAAGGTGAGGTAATGCAAGGCACCGGCCAAACTCCGGAAGGCGGTAGGATCCGCCACGGTCGCCTTCATCGCCAGAAAGCTTCGCCGGGTATCAAGCGAGTAGCACGGGGGTGACACGCCGTCATCTCGGCCGCTCAAGGATGTCCAAATTATACCGTCATTTGGTGCGGGGAACAACCCGAAGGGCGAGTCTCGGCAGTGGCCCCCGTGAAGTGGTGAAGAGGACCAAGATCCTTCATGGCAAACTCTCGCCGCAAGGCCGATATGACACTCTTGAGAAGTCGCTGGGTGGAGGTCGTGAGAACAATGTCATCCACATAGAGTAGCAGGTAGGCGGAGTCTCGGCTCCGCGATAGACAAACAGAGAAGTGTCGACTTGGCCTCTGAACCCCAAGGTGAGAAGGTAGGTGGCAAACCGAGAGTACCAAGCACGAGGCGCCGCTCGCACTACATATAGTGACTTGTTGAGCCGGGCAGACGAGATCAGCCGACCGAATCAACAAACCCCGGCCGGGTCGGCCGCAAGATATCTTGTCTCGCACAAGGTGCCATGGAGAAATGCATTCTTGACATCGAAGTTGATGCACCGCCAAGAGCGAGAGAGAGCAAGTGAGAGGATCAGGCGCGATCAGAAGCGCTTGACCACCGACCGGACCAAGGTCTCATCATAATCAACCCCCGGCGCCGGGTAAAGCCTCCGAGTACCCAAATAGCCTTGTAGCGTTCCAGGACTGCCGTCGTCCCGACGCTTATGCGTCCCGGATCCACTTGCCGCGTGACCACATTGCCACCGTGACGGACGCGGCACAAGGTCCCACGCCCGGTTGGCAAGAAGAGCCTCATGCTCCTCTTCCATCCATGTGGCGCCAGGGATCCGCCAATGCAGCGCGGGACGGGAAGGAATCGGAGAGACCGGCGGACTGCTCGGTGGCGGAGAGGGGCCGCGGGACGGAGGAACCCCCGCCGCATGCCGAGTCACCATCGGGTGAGTGTGACGGGGTCCACGATCTGCGGGTGGTAGACCGCGGGGTAACCACGACCTGCCGTGGTGGCGGCGGTGGCGGAGGAGCCGGAGGCGGGTCACGAGGGCCGGCGCGGGGCCGCGCGGCCGAACGTACACCGCCGGGCTGCCATGTAGGGTCGCGGCCTATGAACAGGGAACGACTCGGCGCTCGGGGCGCGCTGGCGCAAAGGCCGGTTCTCCGGGCCGCTGTGGCGCGGCGCACGGGGGCTCCCGGCCGCACGGGCGCGGCCGGGGGCCCGGGGTCGCGCGTGGCACGCGGCGAGGCGCCGAGCTGCTCGGGCGCGGGGCGAGGGCTCGGGGCGCGCGTGCGCAGCCGGTGAGCCCGAGTACACAGAAAGAGGCCGGAAAGGTTATCGGTGGCCGAACCACCGGGTCGAGAACGGGGACTCCAGCTCGGCAGCCGTGGAAGGTGTGGAAGAAGTGGAGTAGGGAAAATCCGACTTCGTCGAAAACAACGTCTTAGGAGATGAGGACACGGTGGGAGGAAAGGTCGTAGCAACGGTACCCCTTATGGTCAAGGGAGTAGCCAAGGAACACACAACGTGTCGAGCGGGGCGCCAACTTGTGAGGAGCGGTGGCGGCAGTGTTCGGGTAACAGGCACACCCGAAGACACGGAGGTGGTCATAGGTCGGCGGGGTACCGAAGAGGGCGTGGTGGGGAGTGGGAGCAGGACAAGCTGTGGACGGAATGCGGTTGAGTAGGTGGGTGGCGGTGGGAGGCTCTCGCCCAGAAGCGAAGGGGCAAGAGAGAGGCCCGAAGAAGAAGAGTGCGCGATGACATCGTTAGAGTGGTGCGGATCATCCGCCAGCCTTGCCGCTCGGGAAGAGGTATACGGACAAGACATGCGCAAACTGAACACCCCGAGAGAGGAAGAAAGAACGAGAGGCGTTGTTATCGACACGCCCGTTGTCGCACCGACGGCCTTGACGGTGAGACCGAACCGAGGGACACCCGTGCAAAGAAGTGGAGGAGGGTGGGAAACGCCTCGCACTTAGCACGCAAGGGAAAAGTCCAAGAGTAATGGGAGAAATCATCAACCAACACCGGATAATATTTGAGGCCAGAAATGCTCGGTACAGAGAGGTCCACACATCACAAAGGTGTACAAGATCAAAGGCATGCGAAAGCACGTGAAGAAGAAGAAGAAAAAGGTAGTCTAACATGACGACCGAAATGACACGCATGACAAAGATGCTCGGCATGAGTACGAGTACAAGAGATGTCCGCGACTACGACCGAAGCCGAAGCCAAAACGTCGCTACCGATGACCGAAAGCCGGCGGTGCCGATGGTAGAAGACGGCGCCACGGCAAGAGCAGCAAATGAAGACGGAAGGCGAAGAGTGTAAAGGGGTCCCGTGCTCTCACATCGGAGGAGTGGTCGCGGAAGCCAAATCCTTCACAAGAAGACCGTGGTGTCAAACCCGACCAGAACAAGAGTTATCGCCAGCGAACCGACGAATAGAGAGAAGATTGTGGACCATCCGAGGGGCAACAAGAACATTCGAAGGCGAAAAGGACCCGGAGCGTAACCCACAGAGGTGACCTGGAAGACAGGAACCATTCCCCACCATGATAGAAGAAGGGCAAGAGGGGTGGGGAGGTCGAAGAGTCGAGAGTATACCAGCATCCGGAGTGGTGTGGTAGGAAGCCCCAGAGTCGGCAATCCACTCAGTGGGGCGGTCGCCCCCATGGTGCCGAAGGATCGAGCGAAGCTCCGCCGATTCCACCCCCGCCAGGACGGGCTAGGGCGGAGGAGGAGCCTGTGTCGGGCGGTAGAGGAGCCATGGTGGAGTACATGGCGGCCGGGAGTGGAGGTCGAGTGTTCCCGCCGCCCTGCCCGAGGAACGCCACATGGAGATGCGCCCCGCCCATGGGTTGGTGAAGGAGGGACAGGGCGCACCGCCGGGTACCGGAAGTGGAGCAAGCGGTGGAGTGGGTCCGCCACGGCCCGGTCCAGCTCCGCCTCCGCCGGTACCACGTCCAGCGCCACCACCACCACGGCCACCACGGCCGCGACGGCGACCACCGCCACCTCCACCCCGCTTGGCCCGGGAGGAGGGCGGGCAACGAGAACGGAAGTAGAGGACGCAGCGCCGGGGGGGCGGGCGGTGCGGGGGGCATGTGGCACGGCCCCCATCTGAGCTCCTCAAGCACGAGGTCATCCCAACCCGCAGGGAAGGTGGGGAACGGCGTCCGACGGGTGATCCAGCTCCTCAAAAAGCGCTGAACCGACCATTGAGGCCCCGCAGGAGGTTGAGCACCACCGGCGATCCTCCACCGGTACCCAATGTCACGAAGAGCGTCGGCCTTGACCTTCATCATCTGCCGCAGTAGTCGCTAGCGCAGAGGTCCCCCGGGGGCGAAGGTGCGAAGTCGGGCCTCGAGTGCGAGGCACGGGCCTCGGCGTTCGGGGAAGTGGCCCCCTCGATGGCGAGCCAAGAGTGGCGCGCAGCTGGCACCGCGACCAGCGGACGGTGTCCTGGATATCGAGGAGATGGTCCCAACAATCGGGACAGTGCGACACGCGCTGTCGAGGCGCCGCCACAGATCCATCGCCCGCGAGAGGTGTGTCGGCGGGACGTGGTCGCCGATGGCGTAGCGGTGGAGCGCCAGAGCATCCTCATCACGCCAACGAGCGCGTAGGAGGTGTGCGTCGGGAGTCGAGCACGACGGTGACCAGGTTCTTGACGTTCGTGACGGCGACGGCCTGGATGTGCAGGTAGGCGACCATGGGATCGGTCGGGTCGGGCGCGACGGTGGAGAGGGCAACGGAGGTGGGTGTGCTCGCCGAGGAAGAAGAAGTGGCGCCGTGTGCTCCGAGACGGGGTGGGGACGGAGGGACCGAAACAGGAACCGCGCTCCGCCTCAGCCACCGGGCGAGTGAGAGCATCGGCGGCATCGCCGCGCTCCAAGCGAGGGCGCAGCCGAACACGTCCTGCGCCTCACGAAGCTTGGAGCTTTGCCGCCCGAAGAGCACGGGCCAGCTCCGCGTTGGGTCCAGGAGCACCATCCATGACGCCCTTGCCCCAAGAACAGACAGCGCTGAAGCGGCGCATCCTGCGGATGCATGCCGAGACCCCACCGAGCCGTAGAGGTGGGCGCGAGGGAGCGGTGGGAGCACGAGGTCGGTAGGGGACGCCCGATGGGCGGCGGACGGGTGGATCGGAAGCCGGGCACAGCCACTGCGGCCTCGCTCGTCCTCCCAAGAACGCCAACAGCTGGGTCGGCGTCAGGGTGTCCGCCGCGCCCAGACGGCCACCCACCGGCAGCCGGTGGCTGCAGCTGCAAAGCGCGGCGGGCGGCGGCCCGGGCGGTGGTGAGTTCCGTGGACGGGTCGAGGAGGAGGAAGGGGCTGGGGCGCGCCGGAGGAGGGGAGGAAGGGGCCGGGGGTTCGCGCCGCGCCCGCGTGCCGCGACAAGAGCAGCCGCGACGGCTTCCCGCGCTCGTCCCGCAAGCCCCGCGACGGCTCCCGCGCCCGCGCTCCTGCCCCGCCTCGGACGGCGGCGGTGTAGGAGAGGAAGGGTAGGAGGAGAGGGAGAGGAAGCCTGGCTGCCGCCAGGGAGCCGGCGGCGGCGCCGGCGCCAGCCCGCCATCGGTGGTGGCGGCGCCGGAAGAGGAAGGGGAAGAAAACAGGACCGGTAACTAAGCGAGATACCATGTTAGAATGTTGTCTCACTATTCCTCCAAACCCTAGTAGGGTGGGTAATATAGTTGCTGTACATGGGCCTCATGGGCCTAGCCTCATGGGCCTACACATATACACTAACACTTTCACCATGGGATGAAAATAGTGAAGACAAATGGAGTTATTCTTGGGGTTGTTCCACCTTCAGCAGTAGGAAGGTATATAAAATTCTAATTGGCGCACTCCTTGCTCCCCTCTTTTCACTTGGCTGTGGAGGTCAATAAATTTGGGCAAACACAAATTCTTTTTCTGGTTATTACTAAGGGATTGACTCAGTACAAAAAACCTGTTAAAAAGAAAGCATATGATCCGATGATTACAGTTGTCTTATACAATACTGACTGAAGAAACTAGCTTTCATTTGTTCAGGAGTGTGCCTCCTAAAAAAAAATATATGCTCCCTTCCCCATCCATAGCAATTATAAGCACACCGCCGTTTTTCATGTGTTCGACCAAGAAACGAAGAATGCCATTCACAAAAAGAAGGCTCCAGACCTGGAGAACTGAAGACTCATAGGGCCGTGACTGTTGCATCGAGACAGATAAAATATGCCATATTCAGTAAAAGAAATGCTGCCATTTGTATGTATGCACTACAAATCTTGAAACAGATCTTAAACTCGCTTTTGGTTTTTACAAAAATAAGTCAGGAATTTATATTGTTACAAAGAATGTATAACTAGCTCCATATGTTACATAGTGCAACTATTCTTCATAAGCATACATGGAAACTTTTGCTAGAAACTAGCTATACTATGTAAACAACTAGGAAGATTTTGAGGATAATGCTTCAAAAATTTTAAGCCCTAAAGTTCAATAAACTAAGGGACGTCGGCATTTGGAAAAATATGGGATATAATTTTTTTGTTTCTTTTTCAGCATAAGAACAAGTAGAGAAATATTATATGGAAAAAATCAGTTTTTCACATGCACAGGACAGAAGAAAGAAAATCTACAGTTCACTTACAGTTGCAGAATATGTTATGAAAAACACTAGCTCAACATAGACAGGTTGTAATAAGCAATAATTGACTACAGCTGAGTAGAATAATTCATGATCGAGTTTCTGCTTGATAGCCAAAACGAATGCAATGCAAGTAACCAACAGAAACAACCAATCACATTTGAGCTTAATGTGATAGAGCTCTCAATTCAAACATTTCAGAGACATGACCTCAAACGTGACTGAATTGAGAGCTCTATAAGCATTTCAAAGAGACATGACCTCAAATCTGATTGTTCAAGCACGCATAAATAAACATATACATCACCATGGAAAACACCAATTCAGTCAGTAATTGCTCTCTAGTAAGGCCCAGAAAAAAAGCGCATATATAATATGGGAAACATCATTCCGAAACAAAAGGGTAGTATTTTAAGCTCATAACATGGATGTGTTAGGTAGCTCAAACTAGTTCATGGATTTATGCATTAACTAAATAACTAGCGTATGTGAACAACTTTTTCAAATCATTACAAAAGTGTTACATTAAAGCGCCATTAGAATAGATAACCTAATGATAATAGATTTATCCAGCTTCCGACCCCTAACTCTAGTAGATTTACCCATATTGTTGTCCCCTACTTGGAAGATCAAGCTCTTGATGATCAATCAGAGAATTATCCCACAAGCAACAACCTCAGTTTTTGGTGGCAAGAACCGGTGACTCAATGAAACAGGGAACATATGGGGTAATAAACCCATAGCCCTCTCCTAAAGTGCAGAGAGCACGCAGCTCCTTACTATCCAGGTCATAAGATACCAGTGTCTGGTTCCAGTGCTCAACAAGGATTATCGAATTGTGGTCCGGATGAATGGCTACAATATTGTAGTTGTTGATTGGGCACCTCAGTGATCCAAAGAGCTGTGAACAGCTCATATTTGCTTCAGAATCCATCCTTGTGTATTATAGTCCTCAAGAACCCAAACTGATAGTTCCGTGAGATGTAAAATGCAGCCTTGAATTGCACATTCATATCGAATTGCACATTTGTACCAATGCAGTGCAGACGGCCTTGGGATTGACCAATAAAAGCAGCTTCTGCCAACATATGCTTAACAGGCCAGCAGATAATAGTCGTACAATTTTTTCCTTCCCCATCCACCGCAACTATCAGATTCTCATCTTTCTCAACATGGTAGACAACAAAAAATGCAACAGACCATTAACCAAAGCCCTGCCGCATGATAATTTGACCATGGATTTACTCCACAGTCCCCATTCACCGCCCTTTTCACCTCGCTTCCACTTGCCTGACCTGTCACTCCATGCCCTGGTTTCAGACGAGTAAGAGTGCATCGTTTCCACCTACTCCATCGACCTATTCTCCCAGATCTGGACCAAGTGGAAGTGTGAGGAGACAACCGGGTCAAACATCAGGAAGGTGTGTGCATATCTTTGTTCCTCCCCATCAGCGACATATCGACATTAAAGCTCTCTTCCAGTGGAGGTGGAAGAGGACAAGAACAGGAGCTGGCAGGAAGAGTCACCAATTCTTCGGTCGCAGGGTTGCACATGATATACCCGAACTTGTCCTCCCGGGTGCCGTCAAAGAGTAGGAGCCCGTTGCAGCAATCCAAGAGGACCATGGCCTCGACCCCAGGCAGCTTCGCCGTGAGAAGGAGAAGGAAGGGTCGACTGGAGGCATGCATTCTCCAGTCCCTGACAGGCTGGTGGAATGTCCGAAGCTGTCATGCCCGCCGGCGCTGCCGTGCAAGAAGCCCTCCAGGGTCTGGGGCAGCTTTGAGAAAACAATGCAGTTTTGAAGGACGATAGAACAACAGCATGCAAAAGCAGCCGGCAAAGATAAAAATGGTGCAAACCTCCAGAAGGTGTACCAAAATTAAATCTCACTTACTGTAGGTAGGCCGATCACTAGCAGCATGAAAGTACTACGACATCTCCAGAATGATAGTGGAGATGTGGTCATTACCGGTCTAGGAAGAGTTGATCATCTTCTAAGTGCTTTCCATGCTGAGTTTGTCTTCAAGGCATTCAAACAGCAGTGGACAGATGCATAGCTGGTCGTCTAGGCCATCAAGACCAATGATTTTGACAAGGCTGCTGTGGGTCGTCTGGTTGCGGAGATAAAGAATCTGGTGGCTTCTTGTTTCATTAGTTTTGAGTGTGTTTTCAAGAGTCGTAAATGTAATCAAGCTACTCATGAGCTAGCTGCTTTGGGTTTGCTATGTAATTAGGGTGAGGAGCAAATTATGAGCTCTATACCTGATAGCGTTCATGTACTTGTTAGCTATTGAGTAATGAAATTTACCTAGTAAAAAAATTACTTTTGGCTTGAATACTATATTTTTATGGAAATCCGTAAAGTAGGAAGATTTCAAGGATAATGCTCCTAGTTCTTTAAAATTTAAATTTACTGAACAAAGGGACGGTGGCATTTGGAATAATATAGAAAAAAAAATTGTTCCTTCTTCAGCGTAAGAACAATTGGCCAAGTTATTGTAAAATTGCAAGATAGAATAAGCAGAGAAATATTATACGGTGTATCCCCCAAAAAATTTTCACATCAAGAAAATTTGGAGAAAGACAAAGGCCAGTTCACTTACAACTGTAGACTATATGTTATGTAAAAACACTAGTCCAACTTTGACAGGTTCTAATAAGGAGTTATCAGCTATAGCTGAGTATACTGCACTGCATGACGGCTGAAGCAAATGATTGCAAGTAACCAGCAGCGACAACCAATCTCCAGCGATTAGACAACCTTTGAGCTTAATGTGACAAAGCTCTCAGTTCAAACATATCTAAGACATGACCTCCACTACATGTGGAAGATACATGCATTTTCCAGCATAAATAAACATACACAGTACCGAGGAAGCACAAATTCAGTCAGTAATTGCTCACTAGTAAGGCCAATGAAAAGAAAGCACATGTATAAGGAGACACTATCCTGGAAACACAAAAGATAGCATTTCAAACTCATAACCGATAACTTGGATGTGTTGGGCAGCTCGAACTAGTTCATGGCTTTATTTATTAACCAAACAACCAGCATATGTGTTGACATTAGCAAAACCAAATAAGTGAAGTTTGATCTAATAAAATTACTTTGATGTGAATGTGATAGATGTTGATCCATTCTTCTATAAACTTGGCCAAAATTAGACTAGTCTGACATTGATACATCCTGCATTAGGAACAGAGGGAGTACTAGTGAACAGAGCAGCAGCTGTAGTTCTAAACTCAAGAACTGTACATGTACACTTAAGGCAGTAGGTCTGAGCATTGCACCTGTATGTATGTACAATACAAATCTTGAAACTGATGTTAAACTTAGCTATACCATGCAAACAACTAGGAAGATTTCAAGGATAATGTGTGTAGTTCTTTAAGCTTTTAAATTTTACTAAACAAAGGGACGCTGACATTTGAATATGGGATATAATGTTTGTTCCATCTTCAAAGCAAAAACAAACGGCTAAGTTATTGTAAAACTGCAAGACATAATAAGTAGAGATATATTATATGAGGTATTTTCTCATTTCTTCTCATGTACAGGACAGAGGAAAGAAAAATCCACAGTTCACTTATAGAGTTGTAAAATATGTTATGTTATGTAAAAATACTACCTCCACTTGTCCGGTTGTCATAGCGAATAGAATACATTCAAGATTCAGCTTTTGCGCTGAAGTGAATGCAAGTAACCAGTAGCAACAATCAATCACAGCGATAAGAGAACCTTTGAGTTTAATGTGACAGCTCTCAGTCCAAATATTTTTTAGACATGACCTCTGCAACATATGGAAGATAAATGCAATTTCCAGCACAAATAAACATATACAACATCAAGGAAACAAAAATTCATTCAGTAACTGCTCACTAGTACGACCGAGAAAAAGGAAGTACATACAAAAGATGTAGACACCATTCTGGAAACACAAAGGGTAGCATTTCAAATTCATAATTCGGATGTTTTTGGGCAGCTCAAACTAGTTCATGGCTTTATGCATTAACTAAATAATAACTAGCATATGTAATACTAACCTGCATGCTGTCTTGTAAACAGCTTTCTAGCAGCATTACAAAAGGGGTACATTAAAGCACCAGCAGAATAGATCACCTAAAAGATATAATAGACTTATCCCCTAATTCTAGTAGATTCACCCACACTGCTCATTGCCCATACTAGGAAGATCAAGCTCTTGCTGAACGTTTAGAGAAGTCCCCCACAAGCAACAACCTCAGTCCTTGGTGGCAAGAACTAATGACTCCATGAAACAGGGAACATAGGGGGTAATCACCAGATCGCGCTCTCGTAGAGTGCAGATAGCACACAGTTCCTTACTATTCATGTTATATGAAACGAGTTCCTGGTTGTAGTTCTGAAGAAGGAATATCACATTGTGATCTGGATGAATGGCCATAATACACAAGCTTTCAATTGGGAACCTCAGCGTTCCAAATAATTGTAAAGTGCTCACATTGTGCTTCAGGATCCAGTGTTGAGTATCATAGTCCTCAAGAACCCAAACTGACAGCTGAGAGAAGCAGCTTCTGCCAACGAGTTGTGATTGTATAGTCACACCGATGCAGTTCAGATGACCTTGGGACTGACCAAAATAAGCAGCTTCTGCCAACACATGCTTATCAGGCCAGTCGATGGTCCTACAAGTTTTCCCTTCCCCATCCACTGTGACTATAAGATTCTCATACTTCTCATCACCACCGAAGACAACAAAATGCAGCAGACCATTGACCACAGCACCGCACGTGAATTTCAATATGGCCTTACCCCACAGTTCCCATTCACCCCCCCTCTTCACCTCGCTTCCACTTGCTTGACCTGTCAGTCCATGCCCTGGTTTCAGACGAGTAAGAGTGCACCATTTCCACCTCCATCACTGAGGGTATCCTCCCAGATCTGGACCAAGTGGAAGTGCCAGGAGACAGCCGGGTCAAACATCAGAAAGGTGTGTGCACATCTTTCATCCTCATCATCTGCATCATAATAGCCCTCCCCAGTAGTGGTGGCGGAGGCGGGCAAGAGGTGGAACTGGCCGGCACAGTCACCAGTTCTTCGGTCGCCGGGTTGCACACGATGTACCCGAACTTGTCCTCCCGGGTGCACCCAAAGAGCAGGAGCCCGTTGCGTGAATCCAAGAGGGTCAAGTGCTCGACCCCAGGCAGCTTCGCTGTGAGGAATGAGAAGGAAGGGTCGACTGGAGGCACACATTCTCCGCTCGCCGACAGGCCCACAAAATGGCCGTAGCTGCGACGCCCGTCGGCACCGCCGCGGAAGAAGCCTTCCAGGGTCTGGGGCAGCTTCTTGCGGTGGTGAGGGTCGACGATGAGGTCGCGCCAGGGTTTGGACACGCACTTGGACCGGCGGATGTCCTTGACAGGCACGCGCGAGAGGATGTCCACCATCAGGTCGTCGTAGAGGCCCTCCACCGCCGTCCCCTTTGCGCAGTCCATGCCGCCGGGAGCGGGCAAGCAACCCGCGCCGCAAGCTGCGAGTTTTGTGGAGAATCAGGTGAGGTTAGGGGATGCATGCGCACGAGCGATAGTCAGGGACTGAAAACGCGGAGAATGCGGAACGTACCAGCTGCCGGAGAGGGACCTCGTCGACGGTGGCCGTGCTAGCCGGCGGCGGATTTGCTCAGATGGGGAAATTTCTAAACCCTCGCAATTTCTAAACCCTCGCGGCTCCGCCGAGTTAAGAAGTGGGGAATTGAGCTGCGATGGACTTGGGCTGGGCCGCTGGGATGGACTTGGGCTTTAGAAATTTCTCACTCCTTTTTGTGCAGATCGGGCTGTACGATTTTTTAGGACCTCTTTGAAACACAAGAATTTCATATAACTGATTTATATAGGAATTTTATATAAATGAGTTTATTTTTCACAAGAAAATGTAGGAATAGGAAAACAAATGCCATACTGCAAAGGACCCTCAATTCCTAAGGACTTAGTTTCTATCTTTGCCTCTGTTCCAAATTGTAATTCACTTTGGCTTTTCTACGTACATTGATTTTGTAATAGTTATACACTATATAGATATAGATACATAGTAAAATAAATGGATCTAGAAAAGCCAAAGTGAACTACAATTTGGAACGGATGGAGTATATAGCAGCCTTTTTAGTAGACATAGGTTACCACAAAACTAAAGGAAAAATTATTTTTTCCTCTACGTCCATAGGAAAATCACTAGGAAAAAAAAACACTCATACCTCATAGAACATATTCTATGCACACGGAAGGAGGAAAAACCAATATTTAAAGTTGTAGTTGGTGTCTAAATTAAGCACATGCTCTCTATTGGTACCTTATTAGGTTGAATAAAGAAGTAACATGTGTTTGTTCTTAAATCTTAAGATTCCTCTAAAATTCTTTAGTTTTTCTCTTGGTACCCATCCAAACGCATAATCCTACATAGTTCCTATGTTTGCACATGCATTGCTAGGTTTCAAAGGGAGCCTAGCAGATGGAAGAATAAATGAGTTACAATCTTAGCAATGGTAATCGATTTAGGGGTTTAGGGGCACTTTAGCAGAGATGGCAACCGGGTCAAAGTTTTCTTGTGATTGTCATCTAAATCCAAACATAATGGATAGTTTTATGTAACATTCTTAAGTCACAAAATAATCTATAAAAAGTGGGTATCCCTAATGGGTATCCCTAATCTATTTAAATCCATCTAAATGGATATAGTCACGTTGGCGTAATCAAACATGTCTACATGGATGACTGAATATTACTCCCTACGTTCCAAAATAAATTGTCGCTATGGTAACGTGCGGTCAATTTTTTTTAGGTTTGACTAGATTTATAACAAATATTAGGAACATTCACATCTCTAAAGAAGTTTATTAGGGCACTCACAATGTAAACTACATGTCTACATTGATGACCCGAATATTACTCCCTCTATCCTAAAATAAGGGTCGCTATGGTAAAATGCGGGTCAATTTTTTAAAAACTTAAACTATATTTATAACAAATATTAGGAACATTTATATCTCAAAAAAAGTTTATTAAGACACTCACAATGCAAACTCTACAATATATTCTAAGCCTATTTAATACCTACCTATTTATAGTACTTTGTTGATGTGGTCTTGAAGATTTGGAGTCTAAATAAAAACGAAATCCTGTTTTTTCTACCTCTCTTTTCAACAAATATCTTGCCACATCAACAAAGTGCTATAAATAGGAGGATAATACTATAAATATATAGGTGGGTAATAAATAGACACTTTATGTTAGAGTTTGCATTATGAGTGTCCTTATAAAAATATATCTATTATACTAGTTATGTACTATAAATATTAATATCAATATTTTTTTTTACATAATTGGTCAAAGTTGATAGTGTTTGACCTTGTTCATAAGCGAGAAGCTGAGAACAACACTTATTTGGGACGGAGGTGTTTCTTTTGTCTGTCATGGAAAATACTAATTTAGTAATCCGGTGTGCACATGATATGTTCTCGGTTTAGTATCCCCACATAATTGTCTACTTCTCTGGGATAGAGGGAATACCCATCACTAAGAAAAAAAAAAAAAAGTTCTTTGTCTGCCAACGAAAGTACTAATTTAATATCCCCACATAATTGTCCATGTAGTGTGCTAGCATAGCAAAACATCCGTCCAAGATCATTAAAAAAGTTATTTGCATGGTTTTAAATAGTTTCGCATGTCTAGTTGGCTGGTGTCATGACAATAAGTCTAAATGACCCCTCAAAAAAATGCTATTCAACCTCGGCTAATTTGGGCTATTTTTTTAGCCCCAAGCCCCCAACTCGTAACTAGCTCTATCTAGTTCAAATTATGTAAACAAACTTTAGTTAGGATGTGGGGTCATTCAGACTTATTATCTTACAATGATAAAAATGTGAGTCTCAAAGCTGTTAGCTGTACAAGTAGAGAGGGTTCAAGTCCCTCTTAGATTGAATCTCTCAAAAGGCCTCACCATTATTGGACATGATCAAAATTATGAGTACCAATGTACAGATCAATCTCTCCGAGTAGACAAGATAAAAGAAAAGAAATGTTATATGGACACATGTGAAGCACTAATAACTCTCCTTTCGAGCAACAAGTTTTTTTTTCCTAGAGTCCCCTACCACAAGCAGGTCAAGCTTCTGAGTTCTGAGCTTAACGTAGAGTAGAACATGCTGATGCATGCAACATTTGTACTGAACTCCGTAGTACCTGGAAGCAGAAGCACAAATGATAGGATTTGAAGCTAGCTACAACTTGATTGAGGACGCCAAACATCAAATAATATTAATTGTGCCCACATGTCTACATAAATTAGGTTGCATAATATGTAAAGTAAAGGTGACTCACATACAAGCCTCAACTGTATGGCCGATCAAAACCATCAGAAGGAATATGATACATCCAAGCAACAGCAAAACTCTTTGCCACTCTTCAGCATCATAGTCCTAAAGGACATCAATGGACATTATTCTTATGTGCCTTTGGTTTTCATCTTGAAATGTAAAACTCGCACTAATGCAACGCAGGTGCCCTTGGGACTGACCAATGAAAAAGGATACGGCAAACATCTGCAGTGCCCAGTGCATGATCGACAAAGAAATGCAGCATGCCATTCACATAAGAAAGTCTCAAGACCTGGAGAACTGAAGACACTGTAGGGCTGTGATTGTTACTTGAGACAGATAAAATATGTCATATTCAGTAAAAAAAAAAATGCTATGGGCTGTAGGTTTGAGCATTGCCTCTGTATGTATTGCACTGCAAATCTTGAAACCGATGTCAAACTGTGGCTTTTGGTTTTAACAAAAATGGGACCAAGAAATTGTATCATTGCAAAGAAGGTATACAATACAATCAACTACCTCCACCTGTTACATAGTGCCACTATTCTTCAAAAACATGCATGGAAACATTTGCTGGAAACTAGCTATACCATGTAAACAAGAAGGAAGATTTCAAGGATAATGCTTCCAGTTCTTTAAGCTTTAAAGTTTACTAAACAAAGGAACGTTGGCATTTGGCAAAAATGTGGGATATAACTGTTCTTCCTTCTTCAGCATAAGAACAATTGGTTAAGTTATTGCAAAACAGAATAAGTAGAGAAATATTATATGTTCAATATCATTTCTTCACATGCATAGGACAGAACAAACAAAAATCCTCAGTTCACTTACAGTTATGAGAAACACTAGCTCAACTTAGACCGGTACTAACAAGGAATGATTGATTATAGCTGAATAGAACAATTCATGATCCAGCTTATGCTCGACAGACAACACGAATGCAAGTAACCAGCAGCAACGGCCAATCACGTTTGAGCTTAATGTGATAGAGCACTCAGTTCAATCATTTATGAGACATGACCTCGACGTCATATGCAAGATAAAATGTGATTTCCAGCACAATTAAACATATACATCACCAAGGAAAACACAAATGTAGTGAGTAATTGCTCGCTAGTAAGTCCGAGAAAAATGAAGCAAATATAAAAGATGGGAGACATAATTCTGGAAAAACAAAGGGTAGCATTTCAAACACACAACTTAGATGTGTTAGGTAGCTCAAACTAGTTCATAGATTTATGCATTAACTAAATAACTAGCATATGTAATGCTAACCTACATGCTGTTTTGAAACAGCTTTCTCACAGCATTACAAAAGGTTTACGTTAAAGCACCAGCAGCATAGATCGCCTAATGATAATAGGTTAATCCAGCTTAAGCACCACCTAATTCTAGTAGATTTACACATACTGCTTGTTGTCCCCTACTTGGAAGATCAAGCTCTTGCTGAACAATCAAAGAAGTATCCCACAAGCAACAACCTCAGTTCATGGTGGCAAGAACCGGTGACTCAATGAAACGGGGAACATATGGGGTAATAAATTGATAGCCCTCTCCTAGAGTGCAGAGAGCACGCATCTCGTTACTATCCAGGTCATATGTTACCAGTTTCTGGTTCCAGTGCTGAACAAGGATTATCGAATTGTGGTATGGATGAATGGCCACAATACCAAAGTTCTTGAATGGGCAACGTAGTGATCCAAAGAGCTGCGAACAACTCACATTGTGCTTCAGAATCCATTGTTTTGTATCATAATCCTCAAGAACCCAAACTGACAGTTGCGTGAAATGGAAAATGTAGCTTTGGAAATGCTCACCCATACCTACTTGCCCATTTGAACCAATGCAATGCAGACGGCCTTGGGATTGACCAAAAAAGCAGCTTGTTCCAACAGCTGCTTAACAGGCCAGCAGATAATCTTACAAATTTTCCCTTCCCTATCCACCGCAACTATAAAATTACCAGTCTGAAGATAAACAACAAAATGCAACAGACCATTAAACAAAGCCCTGCCGTTGAATGTGATTATGGCCTTACCCCGCAATCCCCATCCACCACCCCCTTCACCTCGCTCCGACTTGCTTGACCTGTCACTCCATGCCCTGGTTTCAGATGAGTATGAGTGCACTGCTTCCACCTCCAGCTTTGACCTATCCTCCCAGAACTGGACCAAGTGAAAGCGAGGAGACAACCGGGTCAAACATCAGATAGGTGTGTGCACAACGTTTCTGATCATAGACCATGTATTTCTCTTCCACAGGAGGCGGACATGAAACAGAGCTGGCGGGCGCAGTCACCAGTTCCTCGGTCGCAGGGTTGCACACGATGTACCCGAACTTGTCCTCCCGGGTGCACCCAAACAGCAGGAGCCCGTTGCAGCAATCCAAGAGGACCATGCCCTCGACCCCAGGCAGCTTCGCCGCGAGGAAGGAGAAGGAAGGGGCGACTGGAGGAGCAGATTCTCCGCTCCCCGACAGGCTGGTGAAGTACCCATAGTTGCGACGCCCGCCGCCGTGAAAGAAGCCCTCCAGGGTC
Organism: Hyparrhenia diplandra; assembly: GCA_015847255.1. Classification (NCBI taxonomy): domain Eukaryota; kingdom Viridiplantae; phylum Streptophyta; class Magnoliopsida; order Poales; family Poaceae; genus Hyparrhenia; species Hyparrhenia diplandra. The sequence goes on along the minus strand of JADLZK010010864.1, from coordinate 110,811 downwards.
TGGGGCAGCTTATTGCGGTGGAGGGGGTCGTCGATGAGGTCGCGCCACGGTTTGGACACGCACTTGGACCGGCGGACGTCCTTGACGGGCACGCGCGAGAGGATGTCCACCATCAGCTCGTCGTAGAGCCCCGCCACCGCCGTCCCCTTTGCGCAGTCCATGCAGCCGGGACCGGGAAGACACGCGCCGCAAGCTGCGAGTTTTGAGGAGAATCAGATGAGGTTAGGTGACGGATGCAAACGAGAGAGAACGGGGACTGAGAAATGCGGCGGAATGGGGAACTTACCGGCTGCCGGAGAGGGTCCGCGGCGACGGCGGCGGTGCTAGCCGGCGGGGGTATTTGCCCAGATGGGGAAATCTCAAAACGCTCTCGCTCCGCCCCTCTCGCGTCTCACCTCAGGACAGCAGGAGTCAAAGAAGTGGGAGGCGCTGCAGTGGCGGTGGCGCTCGGGTCCGGGCTCCGGCGTGGAGAGACGAAGCGAAGGAGCGCCCGCTCGGAGTCGGAGGAGAAGCGCTCCGCTCACTCGATCCGTTTCCCCTCACTCCGTTCCGTCCGTGTGCTTTCACGTGAAAACAACGACCAAAGGCCAGGGGCACAAGTGGAAGGAAAAAAAGAAGAAGAAGAAGAAATCGTTTTAGATATATTTTTCTTAGTCCAAAACTCATGGAATGACATTCTAGTGGTCTGAACTTGCCTCTAAAATTTAGAGCATCTCTTCGGTAGTTTGCTGAATCGAGTTGTCATCCTTAATTTTTTTTGAATAAAAGACAAAAATATGCTTCCAACATTTTGACATATGACTTGTAACTTTTAGCAACTTGGCATATTTACTAAGTTGTCCGGTGCTTGGCATCCGCCTCTGTGCGGCGCGACTCTGTCCTTCCCGTGCGCGAGAAGGAAGGTTCCATCACACATATATGCTTCGTCATCGCTCGCGGAGCCTTTGCCTCGTGGGACCCTGCAGGAACCGGGCGTACTCCTGTGCCATGGTCATGTACCTCCTTCGTGCTCCTCTTCCACTGGCATGCGGAGCATCCGCCACAAACTCCACCACAGGAAGGCAAAGCCATTGGCGCCCATGAGATCGGGTCGCCAAGAAACCATCTGTGTCGCCGCCAATGCGTCACGGTTCGAAATGCGACACCGTCTAGGCCGATTGCCATCGCCCACCGTCATCGGCCACGCGTCACCACAACCCTAGCGCTTTTCGTCCGCTGCACTGAGTTCATCGATCCCCAATGAAAGCACGAAAAATAAAAAGGGTGAGACATTTTGCTAGGTCCTGATGCAAAACGTCTAGAGACAAAGAATTTACATATACGGGCTTGGTTAATTTCAAAAAGTTATATGTGTTCACTTGACAAGAGTGTTTTTCTTTATCTCCGCGAAAAGAAAAGGTCCGACAATAAACAATGACACTTGTGGGCCTAGATTTTTATTTTGGGAGTGAATTATATCAAACTCTTGGAGATGAACTATTTTTTTTACTTGGCATATAGTTTTCCGATTTGGTAAATCATAAGATTTGTCAAGTAAATTTGGTCAAACTCTTGGTAACATTAGTTTACAAAAGGTGAACATATAATCTCTCAAAATATCTGGAACTCAAGGTAATCATGCAACAATAGTTTCGAGCAACTCCTAATTACTTAATGCACATTCCACAAAGACTTAGGTGTAATACAGAATTTACAAAATAGAGGAGGGTTTATGGTCCCGGGCTTACCTGTGTTGTAGGGAAAGTCAAAATTTGCAGAAGTCAAACTTGACATCAACATCAATGATAGATGACCTTCTACAAAGCTTGATCAACACGATCCGACCCACTCTTGTATAAACTACACGTAATACAGTGGCTTGCCTCTCTAACACATGTTCAATAAAGTGCATCACTTCTGTCAGATAACTACAAAATTTGAAAGAAAAGGGAAAAAAATGATTACATTACTCAGGTGCTTGCAAAAACTCACCAACTTAATTTCTAACGTACAAATTAATTACACATGATTAATATACTCCAATCACAGTATATTAAAAAAAATGCACCCGATCCATATTCCAGTGGCCCTTCTTTTTGACTTATCAAGTGTTCAGTGGTACTACAAAATAAAAATAGACATTGCGAGCTCATATATTCAGTAACGTAAACTTACATACTTTACTACTGCTCATGAAAATGAGCCATCAAATCATACGAAATTAGAAATGAAGCCAAGATTTCTGCAGACACCATCTTGCAGCGAAGAGTATATCCATATTCATGTGAAGCCAAAAGGCCATAAAAGTATAATTAACTTGTTGGAGCTGGAGGTGCTGGAGTACCTCGCCGCCGAGGTGCTGGAGCTGGCGGGCAACGCGGCCAGGGACAACAAGAAGACGCGCATCATCCCGCGCCACGTGCTCCTGCCTCCTGGCCATCCGCAACGACGAGGAGCTCGGCAAGCTCCTGGCTGGCGTCACCATCGCCCATGGCGGCGTCCTACCCAACATCCATAGTGTGCTCCTGCCTAAGAAGGTAGCTGAGAAGGCTGCTGCTGCTAAGGAACCCAAGTCGCCCAAGAAGGCCGCCAAGTCGCCTAAGAAGGCGTAGATGGGGTTCCTTCCATCAACGCCGTGATGTTCAGTAGATGGATCTGTAGGTTTGTAGATGGAACGGTCTCTGCGCTCTAGTGTTCTTGTTGTTGTTGGAACTGTTTAGTAGGTCTGCATTTTGGTTGGAAGGAGATTTCAGAGATTAGATAAGGTATTGGAAAATGTTGTTTGATTTTGGAAATCAAATTTGTAAATTCGGGGCATCAATCTACTTGCAGTTGTCTGACATCAAAGCATAGTCACAAATCATCATGAGTTGGCCCTGCGTTCATTTTAGACAGCTAAAGAACGATTGAACGAACAATGAAGTAGACAACCAAAGATCAAAAAAGAAAGAGCATAACTGCCATGATCTAAACTTAAAGGCCAGTTTTGCTCTTTCCATTATTCAACCAAAAATCAGAGCTGCTGTTCAGTAATGCACAGCCAAGCTGAACTTGACACCACACTACCAGTCTCATTTTGGTGATTTTCATTCGTTGAATCTGCAACCTTGAACCAGAGTCAGTTTCCAAGGTCACAGATTATCAGCTAAACAAGCTATCCTGCTGCCTCTTGGACCACAGCAAGAGAAACGTTAGACCATAACTGAACAGACTTTACTCAGTCTCACATCAAACGTACCAATATCTAAAACAGGAATTGCTAACAGCTGGATCCACACCAACAGGGGCAGACAGCAAACAAGTTCCTGGTTGATGACTGATGTCAACAGTTGGACACAACGCAATTGATGGATGCACAACAATGCTAAAGTAGTTCAAAAATCAGCAGCTTCAATGAACTTTAAGCTCTGTTGATATATCATGAGATCAACATTAACATCTGTAATTTGTACAGGGCATTGAATGCCAAGTTCAGAAATATTAAAGCCACAGGACTAGCTAATACATCATATTACAGTATCAAAGGAAAGGGGGTGTCCACGAATAGCCAAACTACCAAGGGAAGCATGGACTGGTCACTGGCCAACACCATAAACAAAACTCGGAAGCTCCCAAAAGCTTAGTCGTTTCCCCCAATCGAAACCGGTTCGATCCTTTGCTGCACTGTAAGCACACAACTTTGTGTCATGCACCACCTGACCAACCGACCACATGCCAAGGTTCATCAGAATCTGCATACTGGTTGGCAATGTAAATACAGTTTCTTTTCCCACCCCATTTCTCGGGACCCATGCAAGAAAATGTTGGATTCCTCCTATTAACACTGACAAAGAGGGCATTGTCTCCCAGATCATCCACTTTTACCCACTTAGCTGGTTCAACTTGAAAGTCGAGGCGAAACATATTGAAGGTTCCAGAAAATCCAGAACCGGGATCGATGCTTACTGAGGAGCGAACCATGAGAAGCATGTCACCACAGACCACCAACCATGGTGCACTAAGCATGCCTACAAACATGTCCGCATCCCAGAAAACTGCTACTTCCTGCATGCTCATCTGAGGTTCCAATTGTATTTTGTGGAGCCTCTCAAAAGGTGTCAATGGCAAATATCTCACCTTTGAATGACACGATTTGAAAAATGCTTTCGATACGCAAAGGGTGCTCAGACCAAAAGTTTGATCCAACCTGCCACTGGAACATGGATGATCTTGAGAAAAATAGAAGACGGGAATTAGTTGAATTGATCGGAGCTACAAGGGTTCCATAGTAGACACTCCAGTTGTCAGAGAATTTGAGTTTGGGAGGCCTCATGGTAGCACCACTGTACACATCAACAAGGAGGCATTGCTCCCATTTGGAGAAGATAAGATAACCATATGAGCAACCCAAATACTGCATGTTGACCTTTTGGGATGGTGCACACCTAAGGGAGGAGGTTTGTTTCGCAGGATCAACGAGCTGCCAATGGATATCGGATAAAAGGCTGTGCTTGACATAACTGAGATGGGGATGAGAATCACAACCAAAATCTGGTCGAACGTGGAGAGGTGGGATGTTGAAGGCAAATGCGGGTGGGAGGGAAGAGAGCACAGCGCGCCAAGAACGGCAGGTGCCAATGAAAGCAAGGAGGTCATGGAATGAGCTGACGAGGACAATTATTTGGAGAAGCAGGCTGTCCAGGAGATCTGCCCAAACATCAGTGCTAGGTGTGGAAGAGCGGGTAGAGCTTAAGGCATGGCAGGTTTTCTTGGATGAGCTTTCTGCAACGGCGACTTCCCTGTCAAACACAGCAAACTGATTACTGGGATGAATATCACAAATAACAAAATGTTAAATATTCAAAATGCTCTTGCTGTGATCAAGGCAGATAAGGAATATCCATTTCATTAAACACCAGAATAGGATGTATAGAAGTTTGCCAAACATCAAGCAAAGCAAAGTACGACAATACCACCTACAGTTTGCACTTGCCAAACATCAAGCAAAGCAAAGTATGACAGTACCACCCACAACTTGCACATCAGCATAGATATATTTCTTAGTAGCCTGAGGAATCCATGTATTTTTTTTCCATCTCATGATGGGGACAGTACTTTGAATCAGGTACCACAAAGACATAAAAAATCAACTCATCAAGCAATGAGAATTTGATGTTACTTTAAAAAGGAAAATAAGTTTCTGTTATTATCAGGACAGTTTAAGCTATCCAGGGGCAACTGGTACATTGAGCAGCTGAAATACACCTTGGCCTTTGTTAAATCTCAGAAAACTACGAATTGGTTCAAGCTAAGAATCTACCATTATCCTTATTCCTATACTACATTTCCTGTCTCCTCGCCAGGCCACGTCACCTGCTATTTGTGTCCCTTGGATTTGCGATTGACGGCCACCACAGCAGCAGCTGCAGCGAACCTTCCAGTAAAACCCAGCCCCCACCGACACTGTGCTCCCTGCTGCCCGTGCCCATTATCCCTTCAGCCTTCTTCCGCCTCGACCAAAAAAAAAAGTGGAAGAATCCTCCACCGTGCCACTCTCCGTGCTCACCTGCGCGGTGCCCCATGCCTCCCCGTGCACCGCCTCGGACGCCCGTCGCTGCACACTCCGTCCCCCATCGTCAAATTTACAGTCCAGCATTGATCTATGTCATTTCTTTAGTTGTTTCAGTCATGCTCAATACAGTTCAACTAAAAGAGTAACATATATGACCTCCTGAATACAATAAATCATCTCTTTTGATTTATAAGGATATTTTCTATTAAAAAGGCAGCGTTTTGTCGATGCCGACCACTAATATACATGTTGCATACTTCTGTCACCCCTCTTGCCATTTCTTTATTTATTTATTTATTATTTGCTAATTGACATTTACCTCATGCCTTTTCATTTTATCCCACAGTGATAGCCAGATATTCCATGCACAATACATCTCAGATTGCCTAAGCATGAGCAAGAACTTAGACATTCTTAGTTTCGAATAACCACATTGAATTTTATGATGATAAGATTGTGAAATATGAATGTCAGAGGTGGCACTGTGGCAGTATCTAAGAATACTAATGTGTCAAATGTATTCCTGTTTTTATGAAAAAAAATATATGCTACAGATTGCTAGCCCGCGCAACTGCGCGGGGTTCCTGCTAGTTTTTCAAATTTTAACAGTTCCATCTGCTGAGCCCTTCCTCGATCCTGTGCTATCATGAAACAAGAACCACATGATTTACTAAAGGTTACTACAAGGCACTAATTTATCTGAACTTGGATAAGGATATTGTAGGAGACGCAAGAATACAGTAACCCAGTACCCCCAAAAAAAACTTAAGAAAGCTCGGAGGTCAAGTAAATGGTATTCCATGGCAACACAACTGATATGCTTTAACAACTCTAGTTTCAGTGAGCATTTTATTTAGGCAGCATCACAAGGGTATGCCCATTAATGAATCCGTCGCTTCCCAGATAGAGTAAAAGCAGCAATCAAAATAATCTGGTCTGATCCAGCTTCTACTTTTTAGTACAAACGGGAGCTGTGGAAATAAGCTTGGCCAGAAAGAATTATCTGCTGAAAAGCGGAACGTTTGGCTATTGATTTCAGCTTATTTTGGCCATAAGCAGCTTATAAGCTGTACCAAATAGGCCCCTATTGCTTGACGCAGGGTAATATGGGCTCCCTACCTGCTCCTTGCTTCAATCTCTGTCCACATCTATCTACCCAACGGAACTTAAACAAGGGGAATTGAAGAGAGGCATGGATCGAGGGTTAGGGTAAGGAACGAGGGCGGACCTGAGAACGCTGGATTCCAGCGGCGAGGGCTCTCCTGGAGAAGGCGGCGGCGGCGACTGTGCTTCTCGGTGATGCCCACGTCGGCGGCGGTGGTGGCGGTAGCGGCCGTCCATGAGTGACCTGTGTGGCTGTGGCTGTGTGGGTCGCTGTCGCACGAGCCGGCGGCGGTGAGGAGATGAACGAAGCTGTTGGTGATGGATCGAACCGGGTGGCTAATGGACCGAACCTAGGGGAATTGTTGGGCCGATTTAGCCCACGGGTTTCAGAGTGTGTTGTGTTGATAGACTCAATTGCCAGGGCCCAACCCAGGAACGTTGCAGAGGCAACAGGTGAGGCCCATCAGGGCCCAACCCAGGAACTTGCATCAATGTTTCTCCTCAAAAAAAAAAAAAAAAAAAAAAGACTTCATCAATGTCAACCGATGATGTTGTTTAGGATTAGGACAAGAGACATTAGATCTATATATCTATATCTATTCTACGACGTAATATTAAAAGAGTTAAAATTCTCTTCACCAATTTTTTCATCCTTCTCTCACAAACTAAAAGTAAAGCGATAATAAAAAAATGCGCAAGTATATTTATTATAGTTCTAAAACACTAAAGAGTAGCATCACATATCTTCAACACAAGCTATAAAATCATAATGAGTCAGGAAACCGAATTCATTTGATAACTAGTGATTGTTTACATGAAAAAAGATTCAATTGAAAATCCTAATATCTCAATAAATCTTATAAAATCTTTGCCGCTGAAACTAGCTTTACTTTATTTCTATGATCATGTTTCTATTTTATAGTCTCTAGTTTAAAATTATTCAAATATTGACATATTCATTTTGTATTTACTTGGTACTACAAGCTGTTGTTATCTTATCTTACTATAATTAGTCGGAGTATGTAGAAGCGTCATTAGGAGTCAAACACCAATGCAATTGTTACGTACAATTATTCATAAATTTTTTTCGTTCAAGTAGCAACTTTTTCACCCGAGGATATAGCCTGATCAAGGCTCCTGAAATTTTTTCGTCAATCAACTGAATTACAAGGAATTGAGAAGATCGATCTATCCATTCACAGAGAACTGCATTCAAGATCAAGCACACTACTATATCTGTTGCGCTTCCTTCTTGATCCCAATGGTTTTGGTTGTTCCAAAGTTTTCATCTTCAGATGACTATTTTGTTCCCCTCATAAGACGGACAGATAATTAAATACTCGAATTTGTCAAACTGTAGGAAGTTTGACATCCTAGCTCAAATTGCATGCACATCAAGGGCTCACAACCAAAGATTCTTTCGGTACAAACCTGAGCCATGCAAAGAAGGTGACAATGTATGAAATGGAGTTTCATTTCTGTTTACTGTGCTTTCAGCATCCTACAGCTTAACTTGGAGAATATCCAAAATTTGAACCTTCTTAGAAAAAAAAAAAGGTCTAACCTATTGGTAGAGTCACTGGTGAAGCACCTTCAAAGTTCTCAAGTATTATAATGCAGAGTATACACAACTCATTAGTACTGTTGTACAGAAGCTCAGCTGCAGATTGTTGTGTCAAAGAACAATAACTGTCAATGCTCAAAGAGCGTAATCTGCACCAATAAGCAAGTTCTCTTTCTGACAGAAGTCTCCAATTACAATGAACCAGTCGTTCTCCAGCAGCATAATGAAAAACGTCAGCTATGGAGCAAAAAAAGAAATGTGACATCCATAGGTGTAAATTTTTCCCATGCCAGCAGTGTATTAACATGTACACTGAGGCATCACAAGAGAACCGAGCTGCCAGAACTGTGTACCTTAAAGGCTTAAACCACTCTGTTTTCTGTAAAGAGAATCCCACTCGCTAGTGAAGGATTCCTCCAAAATTTCATATTTTAACAAGGATTTTTTTGTCTGGTTCATATTTCAATAAAATTCTCCATTACACAAAACACCAATTGAAGCAGGACCTCAACTAAATCAACAATCTGTCTATCATGAAACTAACATCAACTAAACACAGCTAGCTTTTCAGTCTAAAACTTCCTGATACAAACATCACATGCAACATATGGAATACACATTTGTTCATTCAGCCTAAAAAGAACATGAAAAGGACAGAGAAAAATACATCCATCGTGAATAGATAGTAATTATTTGCTAGTAGGGTATGTAGAAAGAAAAGAATCAAACATTCAAGGTTGTTATAATTCTGCAGATCTTAAAAAAAGAAATATATATAACTTCAACAGAGATCATATCACAAGTTGGCCAACAGCATTCATTTGGAGAACTAGCATAACTAAGCTAGCTTGCATAATGCATCAGAAGAGATACATAATGAACCAGCAAAACACATCATCTAATTCTAGTAGATCTAATGATTTATCCAAGTTGCTGGGTGCTCCATACATGTACTTGGAAGATCCAAATCTTGTTCAACATCCCACAGAGCATGCCACAAGCACCAATTTCAGTGCTTACTAGTAAGCATTTGCTGACTCGTGAAATAAGGAACATATGGGGTAACAGACTGATTGCCATGTCCATAGAGATCATGCACTTCCTTCCTATCCATGTCATATGATAACATCTTCTGGTTCTAGCGGGGAACAAAGAAGACCAAATACAATATGGATGAATGCCGACCACATTCCAGTCTATGTGGCAATGGCCGCTCATTCTTCCAAACAGCTAGGAGAAGCTCAGATTGTCCCTCAGGACCCATTTTTCTGGCACCTGGCCTTAGAATAAGGAAAAAAGAGAAAGGACCAAGGAAGCGTAATCCATTGTGACACAAACATAGATCTAGGAATATAAGACGATTATTATAATTCCGCGAACATGGGGAAAAAACACTTCAACTTCAATGGAAATCATCATCGTCGGGCAACAACATTCATTCATTTAGATAGCTAGCACACCTAAAGCCTAGCTTGCATCAATTAGTTCGCAGTGTTAACTGAACCTAAAGCATTAGAAGGGATACATAAAGAAGCAGCAGAATGCATCACCTAGTTCTTGTAGATCTACACAAGCCGCTAGGCGCTAGCCGCTCCATTCTTGAAAGATTAAATTTCTATTGGATATCCCACCAAGTATCCCATAAGCAACAATTTCGAGAGATTCTTAGCGAACGCCTCGACCGCGCACAAAATAAGGAACATATGGGATAATACGGCGGCGATAGCCATGTAGATGCTGCAGACGACATGCACTTCCTTCTTATCCATGTCGTATGAGATCAGTTTATGATTCCAATACTCAGCAAAGAAGACCAAACCACAATCTGGATGGATGCCGACCACACTCCAATCATGGATGAAGCGGCCGCTCGTTCTTTTAAACAAATTGTTGTTGACACCTGTTATAGCATAATATTATAAGACAAATAACATGAAATAAGGGCTCAAGTTAAAGACCAAACATAAGTCTAGGGGTCTAACTAACATAATTCCACGAGTTTTGGTATTACGTGACTTTCCGGGGACTTGATAGATAATTGCGAGAGAAAGATGGAGAAAGTTCCGGAATATACAAGGCATATAAAGACAAGACTTAACCGAAAGCAACTCAACCCGAAAAAGTGAACTAAAACATTCTAGAAGATACCGAGGGACACCGAAAAGAGGCGGGGCGCCGGTGGCATGCCACCTGGCGCGCCCCGGTCCAACTAGGCCGGCCGCCCCGTGGGCCACCCCCCGCTCGGTCTCTCCTTTCTAGGTCGGTTTACTACCGACATTGAGGTTGTTTCTACACCGTTCTTTGAAGGGTCGGTTTGATCCAAGGGTTGACGTTCATCGCCAAGTACTATATAAGAAGACCAAATGACCCGGGTCGATAACAATTTCATTATCATACTCATTCATCAACTCATACCCATCTAGTCCAAATAAGTCTAGACCTAAGCCCTAGTTCATACTAGAAGCAATTAGCTATCTAGCTAGTTCTAGTTGAAGATCAAGTTCATCTTGAGTTCCCGATAGTCAAGAAGTAGCAAGGATCATCGTTCTTGAGACTTCTCTCTTGTATTCAATCTGTAAGTACTCTTATATTTAGAATACAATTGTTATAGCTTTGATCTATATAATTATTATATTCTTATTGATATGTGTTTATGCTTGCTATGATTATATGTTTAGTTTAGTAAGATTGCTTTATATTTTATGCATGGAATTGTATAGCATCCATATAGATGATCACTATGTGGGTGATAAGCAATGTGTAAACGTGGTGTTTATACAACGTTTATCGCAATTGCACCCTACATTCCGGCCGTGTGGTAGATCGCGGGAGTGACGGTAGGACTGTTGAGTCCTTTGGAATCCACCCTCAGAATGTAGGACTAGTCGAGTTTATTATTACGGTAATAATCAAGTTTAGCCCTTGGTTGTTATTGGTAATGCTTGCCATGTGTAGAAGTAATCCAACCTTGCCATGATAGCTAGATATATTGCACTAATTGTAGTATTCATTTACATATATGATTAGGAGTATCTTAGAAATATTCATTCTATTCTTTCAATAACATGTTAATAGCTCGTATGACACTAGTGGCTTATGATGATCTTAGACTTGGGTATTTATCATTATTATTATTATCTTTATCCTGTGACTTATCCTGTTGAGTAATGTTAGATACTTATGGCAACTCTGCATTACAATACTGTAAGGTGGATCTCATAACTAAATCACAATATAAATCATTAGACATCCTTTTCTCTCTACCTTTCCATAGACTCCCTTCCCTCGTGGTAAAATATAAATACGATACCCGATTACTCGGTGAAGTGCTACAATTGGTATTTCTATCCGTAAACGCTTTGCATATCATGTTTATTCTTTTATCAAGGCCAATCAAGAGTACCATGCCCGCATTTCTTTGAGCGTTATTGCTAGGGTGACCAGACTAGTGTATAGGTAATGCCTAGAAATGAGTGGTATACCTTGAGTACATATCCCGGTGAGATTAACTCCACTATGGATAATGATGCTAAGTTTACATCCCACTACTAACACCGCCTAACTCCGCTTTGTTGGATCATGAGGTTAATTCCATATCCAAGCTAACATGATTAGATAGATTTCCCATATATATTTCTTTTAAGCCTTCCTAATTGGGATTGTGTAAGAAATATCAACAAGCATTTCGACGCCGTTCTTGGGGGAAGGCGTAGTCTATCTAGAGAAATAATTTTTCTTGGCTTTGTTTTTCAAAACTTTCCTAGTTTAGGAGAGCATAGTCAATATCTTAATTTCAAAATGTGTTTTCAAAACTTCAAAAGTTTTTTTCTAGTACTTCTTTCCAACTTTCTCTAAGTTTAGAGGGTATTAGCCCAAACTTAGACAGTGTTATTCCTATTAAGTTAGTATTGTTTCGACTTTACTAGTTAGAAAGGGTGCTAGCCAAAAATCTTTTAAACACATCATATAAGGAAATCGGAGAGATCCCTTACATCACCTAATGCATTGAGAACCCATTATCACATACTCAAACAAAGGTTCAACCCCTGTTTTCTATTTTGTTTTGATCTTATGCGGGGAAAATATATGTATGAATAAGAACCTTCGAGAGAATTTTATTGAAGATCCTGAAAAATTAATCGGGCGAGCCAGAGCAAAACTCGGACAAACTTCAAAGCACCTACATCATCATCATCATCATCATCATCATCATCATCGAGAATCCAAGACCTCTTGAATCGGAAGTTAATCAAGTTACTAGAGACTTGACATCTCAATTTGAAGCTATGGCAACCAAGACACTTCGTGAATTTTCGCTCTCCTACCACGGACAACATTCTTGTTGGGCCGAAGGTAGAGGTTGGAGACAAAGGCTTTGAGCTTAAGCCGGGGCTCATCAATATGGTGCAAGCTAGTCAATTTTGTGGAAAGGCACATGAAGATGCTAGTGCTCATCTCCAACATTTTACGGAGATATGCGGACATTTACTATGAAGGGCGTATCCGAAGATGCAATGTTGCTCGTCTCTTTCCATTCTCACTATTGGGAAGGGCTAAAGCAATGGTTTTATGCTACGAAAAGATAAGAATACAACATGGGATATTTGTTCCACGACCTTTCTTGCTAAGTTCTTTCCTCGTAGGCAAGACAAATGCCTTAAGAGGGAAGATATCAAATTTTCAACAACAAAGATGATGAATCACCCTTGAAGCATGGGAGCGTTTTCAAGATTATATTTCAGAATGTCCACACCATGGGATGGAGAAGTGGTGTTGATGCGGACTTTCTATCATGGGCTTGTTCCCAAAGTGCTCGTGAAACTATAGATCTTTGCGGTGGTGGTGCTTTCTTATCACTTACATTAACTCGTGCCCGCGTAAACTTGTGGAGAAGATGGCTTCCAACCAAGGTTGGAGTGAAGAGCGTCAATCTCGCAAGAGAGGAATGCACCAGACTTAAAGAAGTAGATATGCTATCTGCTAAAATGAACCTTATAATGAAGAAGCTAGAGGATAGAGATACTCAACCCAAGGCGGTTATGCAAATTCAAGACTCTGCATGACATGTGAAGAATGTGGAAACTTAGGCCACACCGGGCGGGAATTGTCCGAGAGATCTTGGAGGACATTAATTTCATCAATAACAACAATAATTTCCGTCCCTCAATGAGAATCAAGGTTGGAACCAACAGAGGCCCAACTATCAAAGCAACTACCAAGGTAACAATCCGGGTAACAATTTTAATTCTTATCAACCTTCTTTAAGAGACCTTGTTGTTAACCAAGATAAGACCATGGAGAATCTGTCTAGAAAAAAATAGCAACTAATGACAAAGCTCTTGAACTTATTAATACTGTTTAGAAAGCTTTTCTTCAAATATAAAGAATCGAAGACGGCTTTAATAAGATGATAGAATCTCGATTTCTCGCCATATACGTTCCATTAACCACACCAGGGGAAAGATTCGGGGCAGCGGAAGAATTAGAAACTACAAACCTTGTCGATATTTATAATGCAGTCGTTACTATAGAGAGACCTCAGGAAGCCGTTGGTTGGATGATTCAATGCCACCTAAGAAGGAAGATCCGGGGGAGGCCACCATTACAATCAAGATTGGACAACACACATTCGACAATGCTCTCTGTGATTTTGGCTCAAGCGTGAACATACTACCCAAGGTAATTTATAAAAAGATTTATAGTGAACCACTTTGGAAAACGAATATGTGCTTGCGGCTTGCGCGATCAATCATTCTGTTATCCCGAGAGGATCCTTGAAGACGTGTGTGTGGGAATCAGAGGCTCATATGTGCCCGGCCAGACTTCGCAGCTTGTAGACACCGGAAGAAATGAAAGAGCAACAATCATACTTGGTAGACCATTCTTATGCTCGGCTAAAGTTGTCATCTACGCAGACAAGGCGAAGATTGTTTTCAACATCAAAGGGAAGAGGGAGAAATTCACTTTCAAGACCAAGATACACAACTCTCTTACTTATTCCCAGAATTCCAATCGTTATGTTCTAGAACCAAGATAGAAAACTACAAACTGAACGAAGGAGGAATCAGAATCGAAACAAGAACAAGGCGGCCTGACCTACAAAGGTAATGGTAGTAAATAAAACAACATCTTATAATGACCATTTACTTCAATCTCCAATGCTTCGTCGGCAAGATGATCCGGTACTCCTACCATCGCATGTTCTATTCAATGTTTAACCTTCTATAATACATATTGCGTCTTGGATCCGCATTAATCTAATGGCAAAGGTAATATATGAATTATTATTTGGAAAATTACCGTTGCAACCAACGTATGTGCAAACAAGAGATGGCGAGACCAATCCTATAGAGTTCCCGAAGGAATTACCAAAAACGCATGCCGGCCAAGATTATGGATCACTATGTTCTCACCGACTTTGTAGTCATGGACATGGGAAAGGAAGAAGATCCTCCACTAGTGCTTGGGAGACCATTCCTCAACACTACTCGTGCAATCATCTACATCCATACGGGAGAGATTCATTTCCAATTTCCTAAAGAGAAGGTACGTGTTTACTTTAATAGTTATAATGAATATACAAATCCCGGGAGAAAAGCGAGGCGGCTCGTCGCGCCATAATAGAAGATGGATCAAGAATCTAGAAGAAGATAAGGTAAGTGAAGAGGCTAAAGCTCTTACACCTAATACATCCACGAAGAAAGAAGAATCAACTACTCCGAGAGAAGAGTTCATCATCCAAAAGATGGAGGAAGAAGAAGACATCTCCCGAACATCATCGAGAAGAGACCATAGAATCATCGCTGCCACCGATTGTGACAAATCGATATACCATGGGAGTAAAGAGCGTAACTTGGAGTCTTGTTCGAGGACTTTAAACACCGAATCATCGCCGAAAAGGTAAGTCGGTAAGTTATCCATATTTAAATTCCTGCATTGCATATTATGTTTATCTCTTTAATATCTTATATATGCATTTGAAAATAACAAAAATATTTTGAGCTTTGTTTTGTGAAAACCCTTTAAGCCCCATGCTAATATCCCCCCGAGGCTTAACACCTCTAGGCTATCTCTGCGTGGTGGAATAAAAAAATAAAATAAAGATACATAAGTATTTTCTTACATATAAAAATAAAAAATAAAAATTTGAAAAATAAAAAAAATCCAAAAATATTTCCCAGGCAAAACTAAAAAGCAATGTGGCTAACCCCTAATGCTTAATCAAGTTCTACTAGCTTTGTTGTCTATTTGAGATCAATGATTTCAAGAGAAGAAGAGATATGTTAGGCGCCATCCTTTGTTGCCAACTACCTCAACTTCTACATCATTGAAGATTACACTCCAATCTAGCTTAGGAGTGTGCAACCCCCGATTATCCGAATAAGTATCTTACTATCTATCTATATATATTATATTATATTATATTATTATTATTAGTTAAATATTTTGTTTGCTAGAAAGTTTGTTAAGAGTCTAGTTTTAATAGAGTCTAAAAAAAGTCTTTTGTTAGAGTGTGAATAAAAGGATCAAGAGAGAGTGCACACTAAAGTTTACTTTGCTCAATTAAAAGGAACCTTAAAATCTGCCAACATGGAGATGATGAATAGTTGCTCCGTTGTTAGACTTTTCTAGTACCTAGCTTTCAAGCATAATTTCTCTTGAGCTCCATTTGCAAAATTATTTTGATGTTTACTCAAAACACTGAAACCTATGGGTTGCAAATGCTTGCTCTAAAGTCTAGGTAATTGACGGATATGATATATGATAGTCCGAGCTACTATTTGATCTTACTCCTAGTGACACTAGATTTCTGGAGATTTATATTTTGAAAATTAAAAATGCACATGATAAGTTCTTGTGTGACAAGAGTGTGAACCTCCTACCACGACCATATATACATGCTCTTTAGATTAGGAAAACCTTTTGATAAAAATATATATATAGGCTGCTTGTTTTGCATTGAGTTTGTTCAATCTTTGTCGACCCTTAGAAACTTGTCATGCCGATCATGTACACTCTACTCATTCCACTCCACTTATTCCACTCCACTCGACTCCATACACATATGCTATTTCTATCCCGGAAGTGCATCCACCATATACACCCATTCACTCTAGCCAAAGCAAAATGTTCTACTCCTATCCTAGGAGAGAGCAAACCAAAAATATTCACTATACCCATCCACTCATTCATTGCTAGCCAATATCTTACAAAAGCTCCATTATATTTACCTCTCAAAAAAGTTATTGAAAAAGAGATCCGGGTTGTGGCTTGAAAAAAAAAAAAGAGAAAAAGAAAAGGAGATGAAAAATGGACAAAAGTCCTACGGGCGAGTAGAGCCTACCTCCCTAAACAAAAAGAGATGAAAAATGAACAAGTGTTCGAGGGCGAGTAGAGCCCACATCTCTAAAAAATAATAATAAAGATAAAAAATAGACAAGTGTCCGAGGGTGAGTAGAACCCACATCTTTAAAGAGAGAAAATAATGGACACAAGTCCGAGGGTGAGTAGAACCCACCTCTCTAAATAAAAAAAAAAATAAATAAAGAAAGAAAAAGATACAACCCGGGTTCTCTACAAAGTTTCCAAAAAGAGAGAAGATTTTTCAAGGAGCAAAAGTAAGATTTCCCTCATCTATTCTATTCACTACATACTTTACTACATCCCATACCATCCTATCCACCATACACATGCACCACTTGATCAAGTGTGACTTGTAACTTTGGATCCATTGCTTGAATTTACAATATATGCTTAGTAAGTAAATAATTGTTTTCTCCTACCTATGAGCTCCAGATATAAAGCCTTAGATATAGGGTGAGAGAGAAGAAGGCATAGTGTGCTACCGCCTTTAGCCAAAAATACCACATACTATGAAAAGAAAGGCAACACTACCTTATTGCCTTAGAGAGGATCCACAAATACCACAAATGAGAGATTAGAGAGAGTCATACTTGAGGAACTTTGAGTTTTATTTTGAAAATCAGCAAAAAAACTCCGTATGACAGTTTGATCAAAAGAGTTTGAGATATAGTGCTCGACTTGACTGTTCTATCTTTCAATTACCTAAGATTGAAGAAAAAAGATATAAGCCCCAAAAGGTAAAAACGTAATAAGGGTAAGTTGAAGTTTAAAAAGTTTATCTTTATCCGGAGAGAAATTTTGTTTGAAAGCATGTGTACTTTAAAGGTATGATAGCGTTGCGAAGAACTCCCCGATCCAAGTAAGCGCTTAATATAATATTTTGTGTCTTGCTAAGAGACTAGCAAGAGGTAAGCTTGGGGAGCTTGTTGACACCTGTTATAGCATAATATTATAAGACAAATAACATAAAATAAGGGCTCAAGTTAAAGACCAAACATAAGTCTAGGGGTCTAACTAACATAATTCCACGAGTTTTGGTATTCTCGGACTTTTCATGGACTTGATAGATAATTGTAGAGAAAGATGGAGAAAGTTCCTAATATACAAGGCATATGAAGACAAGACTTAACCGTGAAGCAACTCAACCCGAAAAAAGTGAACTAAAACATTCTAGAAGATACCGAGAGGACACCAAAAAAAAGACGGGACGCCGAGGTGGCATGCCACCACCGGGCGCCGCCAAGGCTAACTAGGCCGGCCGCCAGGGTGGGCCACCCGTCGGTCTCTCTCCTTTCTAGGTCGGTTTACTACCGACATTGAGGTTGTTTCTACACCGTTCTTTGAAGGTCGGTTTGATCCAAGGGTTGACGTTCATCGCCAAGTACTATATAAGAAGACCAAATTGACCTGTGGGCGATAACAATTTCATTATCATACTCATTCATCAACTCATACCCATCTAGTCCAGCCAAGTCTAGACCTAAGCCCTAGTTCATACTAGAAGCAATTAGCTATCTAGCTAGTTCTAGTTGAAGATCAAGTTCATCTTGAGTTCCCGATAGTCAAGAAGTAGCAAGGATCATCGTTCTTGAGACTTCTCTCTTGTATTCAATCTGTAAGTACTCTTATATTTAGAATACAATTGTTATGGCTTTGATCTATATAATTATTATATTCTTGTTGATATGTGTTTATGCTTGCTATGATTATATGTTTAGTTTAGTAAGATTGCTTTATATTTTATGCATGGAATTGTATAGCATCCATATAGATGATCACTATGTGGGTGATAAGCAATGTGTAAACGCGTGGTGTTTATACAACGTTTATTCGCACTGCACCCTACATTCCGGCCGTGGTAGATCGCGGGAGTGACGGACTTTGTTGAGTCCTTTGGAATCCACCCTCCGAATGTAGGACTAGTCGAGTTTATTATTACGGTAATAATCAAGTTTTTAGGCCCTTGGTTGTTATTGGTAATGCTTGCCATGTGTAGAAGTAATCCAACCTTGCCATGATAGCTAGATATATTGCACTAATTGTAGTATTCATTTACATATATGATTAGGAGTATCTTAGGAATATTCATTCTATTCTTTCTATAACATGTTAATAGCTCGTATGACACTAGTGGCTTATGATGATCTTAGACTTGGGCATTTATCATTATTATTATTATCTTTATCCCGTTGAGTAATGTTAGATACTTATGGCAACTCGCATTACAATACTTGTAAGGTGGATCTCATAACTAAATCACAATATAAATCATTAGACATCCTTTTCTCTCTACCTTTCCATAGACTCCCTTCCCCGTGGTAAAATATAAATACGATACCCGGATTACTCCCGGTGAAGTGCTACAATTGGTATTTCTATCCGCGGCGCTGCGGATATCATGTTTATTCTTTTATCAAGGCCAATCAAGAGTACCATGCCCCGCATTTCTTTGAGCGCTATTGCTAGGGTGACAGAACTAGTGTATAGGTAATGCCTAGAAATGAGTGGTATACCTTGAGTACATATCCCGGTGAGATTAACTCCACTATGGATAATGATGCTAAGTTTACATCCCACTACTAACACCGCCTAACTCCGCTTTGTTGGATCATGAGGTTAATCCCATATCCAAGCTAACATGATTAGATAGATTTCCCATATATATTTCTTTCGCCTTCCTAATTGGGATCGTGTAAGAAATATCAACACTGGTCGAGGCTCAAATTGTTCCTTAGAACCCATTTTTCTGCATTGTAGTCCTCAAGAACCCAAATGGACAGTTCATTCATCTGTGAATCCTGTATCTGAAATCCACTCACACAATGTAGGTACCCTTTGGGATTGACCAACAAAATAAATAACACCACGATCATTTTGTGACCACTGCAGGGTCCTAAATGGCCTACCCTCCCCACCAACTGCAAGTATCATCTGCTTGTATTCAGAAAGGAGGTGGCGCTGCCAGGCACCCAAGTGCAGCATGCCATCAAAGCAGCACCCAAATAGGCCCCCCATCGTATGGCTTGGTGCACCCTCAAGTTCCTGCCTCCATGCCCCAGTCATAGAAGAGAAAGTGTGCACCTCTTCCACTTGAAACAATAATCCCAACTTAAGGTGGATCAACTGAAAGTGTGGAGATATAGCCGGGTAAAAAATCAGATAGGTGCGATCCGAATCCGGATCCCATTCCCCTTGAGTATAGACAGGGCTTGGCACGGACACCCACTCTGTGGCTGGGTTGCACACAATATAGCCCAGCGAGTCATACCTGTCCACTGAATCCCGCCTGTGCCCAAAGAGGACGAGCCCGTTGCTGGAATCCAAGAGGACGATCTTCTGGATCTCTGGCAACTTTGTCAGGAAGGAGAAGGAAGGGTCGACCAGAGGCACCGGCCTCCCAGACAGGTCGATGAAATCACCATAGTTCTTCATTGAACCATCGTAGTTCTTCACCCGTCGCCGCTGAAAAACCCTTCCAAGGTTTGGGGGAACTTCCGGCAGCGGAGGCGGTCGGCGATGAGGCCACACCAGTCTTTGGAGACACACTTGAATCGGAAGAGGGGCTTGGCTGGGAGGCGCGAGAAGATCTCCACGAGGGAGTCGTCGGGCGGGCAAGCCACCGCATCCTCGCCACTCTCAGTCCTGGGGCAATCCATGCCTGACAAAAGGGTAGAGCCGGAGGTGAGCGGCTCTGCCTCGCCAGAGAGGAATGCACTCTCGGTCTTGGGGCAATCCATGCCTGACAAAAAAGGGTGGAGCCGGAGGTGAGCGGCTCTGCCTCGCCAGAGAGGATTGCACTCTCCGTCTTAGGGCAATCCATGCCTGACAAAAGGGGTGGAGCCAGAGGTGAGCGGCTCCGCCGCGCCAGAGAGGAATGCAGCGCGCGGAGAGTTTGGGGAGCTTACCGACTGCTGGAGACGATGTGGGAAGCTAGGAAGGGATGGAGCCCTGGATATCTCAGAGCGCTGCCATATCGAGCCTGGATAAAACCGAGAATAAGTTCGCATACTGCTCAGCAGATCGCTTCCCAAAAACGAAGGTAGACGACATTGGAAGAGAGGGAGAACATACCGAGAAATAAGATCCATGTGGTTTGATTTCAACCCTAGCAGTTAACTGTAATCGATGTGGCGAGGCCGGCCGGATGTGCAAGAAATGGCGGCGGGGGCCGGGCAGGAGACAGCAACGGCGAGGGGGCGCGACCTGTGGGAGGAGTCACTGGCGAGGCCTGGCAGCAGCGGCGCCCAGGATTGGCGAGGCCTGGCGGCGGCGGCGGCAATCGGGAGGAGCGCGTCGCTCGCTCAGGTCGATCCGTTTCAGTCTGCCTCCGTTCCGTCGGTCCCAGTCGGCCACAGGATGTTTTTGTCCAAACGATGGTAGGGGTAATTGTGGAATAATAAAAAGTGTACAGCAGCATCAAATTCAAAATGGATGTGCCAATCCTTTTGAGGGATAACAACATCGAAGTCCAGCTCCAAAAACGGCCCCTCTAATAAAGAGAGGAAATTTTTTTGGCGGCCTCCGTGTTTGCCTCAATTCCGGTCGGCATGCAGACGTTCCCTGTGTTGCCTCGATTCCAATCCACGCTGGCAAAAGTGCAAAATTGTTGCTTATCGAGGGATCGAAACTGTGACCATAGGACTTTGCACTCTCTACGTAAACCAACTGGACCATGCAACTTTACTGTCTATAATCCACCCGCAACTGATGAGGACATTTGCTTGGATCAATGGTAGGCGACGGTAATCAGGCACCTTCATGGTAGCGTGGAGCCGTGGACCGCGCATATTGCCCCTGGCATGGTCTCGCACGCATCGTCCATGTTAAAGAAGTCTAGCTCTGTACCAAAATCATGCCGGTGAGTGAAGGACCCACACGTCCGCCTGTCAATGTCTTAATTCCATCTATTGATGCAGACAATAATAACTATATTAGGATGTCACGGTCATCAAAAATAAATTATAGGTTTAAAGTTTTATACAAAAGATATATGTAAATAAATATGTAGAATTTCCGTAGTTGTGTGTTTGCATAAATATTTACTGATTTTTTCTCGTGCAACGACGACGCATATTATGGCGGAAAGATAAATCCTTTACACATGAAAAAAAGATAAACTATAAAAAGCTTAAAAGCGTAAGTAGATATGTGTCATTCACGCCATTGTTTTGCATGAATGTGTAATAGGTTTTTTTTTCCCTCCCGTTGTATCGCGACGGGCAAATTTCCTAGTAATAATTAAAATATATGTACTGTTATATTTGATTGAGGGAATATTCTTAGTTGATCTATTTAGTTGTAAATTTTTTTCCGTTATATGAATGTCTTGATTTACCTTTGAACAAAGTTGAGCTTATGTACTGATTCCGTAAGTAGATAAATATTGCATGTTTATATTTTAGTGCTGATTAGGATTTCAACTAACTCGAGTAGCACATCCGTTTTCAAAATATTTGTACACATATATTCAGAACATAATAATGTTAAATTCTTACCACACGATAAGGACCACATGAATAGCGTACCTTAAAATTTGTTCAACACTTAGCAATATAACTGCAAATACGAGATTAGCCCAAAAAAAAAAAAAAGGATATGAATATGTACGCTTTATTTTAGAAGATTTTTGGTGAAAGAATTATGGAATTTGGAGTTAGGACCGAGGAGATGTAAATTAATAAAATTTTACAGAAAAAGATATTTGGAAGGGAAGTTTTTTTTTTTTTTTTTTTTTTTGTAATTTTAGATTATACAACTAGAGTGGGAAATGATTGGATATGTTTTAGGGTATCTTTAGGTTGTTTAGAAAATTTTCTAGAAACTTTTCTCTGGAAATGGGAAATGGCTTACTTTAATCTCTTTGTGACGGGTTGGGCGGAGACGAAGAGGGAGGAGAAGAGCAAGATCTCGCAGCCCTGGGGCTGCCCGGTTTGTGGCGGCTCTAGGCAAGTCTTAGGAGGCAGCAAACGACATCGTTGTCCACCTCCTCCGCTCGCTTGTATAGAGACAGGGGGGGGGGGTGGGTGGGAAGATGGAGCTACGGGCGCCGGTGGTGGTCATGGAGTCGGGCGGAGTGAGGCTCGCCTCGATAGCCGAGGGGTGTCGCCCGAGGTCGGAGGACGCGAGGGCAGGGCCAGGGCCCGCGACAACATCTCCGCAACTAGGGGTGCCGAAGTTTGTGGCGCTCTAGGCACGCCTTAGAGGTGACAAACGACATCGCCGCCACCCCTTCCGTTCTACTGAGAGAGACGCATACAGAGACAGACAGAGAGAGAGAGAGAGTGAGATGTAGGGAGACTTAGCTCCGGGGTGGCGGTCATGGGCGCCGGGCGGCGGGCTATAGCCTCGACAGCGGTAGGGTTGTCCCAGGTCGAAGGACGCCGAGGGCAGCCAGCGCCGACCACACATGCGCAGTGGAGGTGCCCGACAAATGCGCGAGCAGCATCACGGCCGTTCTCCTAGCGCCGCCAAGGCGCGCGCTGGAGGCCGCGCGGAGCCGAGGGCGAGCCGGTAGAGACGAGCAGCCCCCTGCGGAATCGGAGCCGATCAGACCATCGCTGGGTGCTTGGCGGGTGCGCTGTAGGGAAAGCGAGGAGGGAAATGTGGCCGACGTGGCCCGATCCGATGGCCGAATCCCACGCGATTTCGTTAAGCAGAGAAGAAGATTGCGGTTGTGGGATCCGCAGCCAATGAAAAGAGCTGCTTCCTTTCCTATTTGGGCGCATCAATCTACTTGTTGTAGTTTGTATAATTGAAGACAAGACATACACATCAGCCATGAAAAAAATAATCATAAGTTGATCCGGCTTCCATTTTTGATAGCTAAAAGTTGACCAAATTACAGGGTGTAGCGCATGCTCACAAACAATTGAACCAAAACGTTGCAGCAACATTTATGCCAACAAGATGCATACATGCAGTCAAAAGATTGAAAAATAAAGTACATGACAGCAACATTTTTGAACAAGAAGACGAGTGGCCAAACTTGGTGTCAACAGAGACGGTAGTAGATATGATGTTCTATATATTGTTTATATATTGTTCAGTATGGAGTGCACATGTAGTTTCACCGCTTGGATAAGCCCACATTCAGAGTTTTCAGGATGCATCAGAAATAAATCCGACTTCCGAACTGTACTAGTATATCAGGAGTATACAATTGTCATGAAATCAGCAACAAGTAGGAAGGCACGTATTAAGAGAAAAAAATACAGATCACGGACTAGTAACAATTATTAGTGACCAATAAGTCCGATAAAATTGCCCAAGAACATTTGTAGTTCTAAAACACTAAAGAGTAGCATCAGATATCTTCAACACAAACCACAAGATCATAATGAGTTGGGAAACCGAATTAATTTGATAACTAATACAAATAAAGCCGTACATGCACATCTCAGTCGCCTTCCAGTATTAACTGAAAGCAAATACTATCAGAGGATACACAGCTAGTGAAGAGAGGAAACCCTGAAACCTGAATGTGAAAGGCCAGCCGATCCACAAAAACAAACTGGACAGGGATCACAGACAGAAAAAAAAAAAAAAAAAAATCCCCAGACGGGACCAGGGACGGACTGCTAAATTCCCTTCAAACATATATGCATCTCGAGCTGTAAATAAGTAAATAACATAAAAAATACGAATGAGGAACTAGCTAAGTCCTTCCAAATATATATTTTCCATCCAAAGTGTGATTCAGCACAAACCAGACTGCTCCATATAATCATGGACTTGAAAGGAAATTGACTGATTCTGATGAGATTATATTGAAGAATTAGTTACATAAGCATCACAATTGCAAACTAGATTATTACTCCATTTACCACTTTATATATGGAGCAGAGTCAAGTTAGAAATCATTTTGTAATGCATTCAGTCTAAATTGAGGCTTACCTAGGTGAAGCTAAAATGCTAAATTTATAGCTTCAGTGCAACAATGGCAGTCACCAAATTTGAATATTAATCTCGTGCAAGCGCAAAAGGTACTCAATGTACCAGATGGTGAATTATCAAAACAAACAAAGAACGAAATGGTGTCAAAAGGTCACATTTGTTCTAACTTTTGAGCAATCAGGTTAATTCTCAGGTAAAATCAGGAAAGGCCAGCAACTTTCTTCAATTAAAAAGCAGAAGACTATGTTCAGGGAAGATTTATTAGAATTACAGGAAGAATCATTGCAAGTGTATATGGGAAAGCTAGCATCATTGTCCCTTCATTTTGCAACAACAAACTAGAAATCTTTTGGCACTTGAATTTGAGATGAAATGCCTTCAAAGTGAGATCAAATATCAAATTGCAGGGTGCAGAGAATGAAACATTGCCTTGCTAAATGTAATGAGTCTTCACGACACTCTTAAAATAACTGAAAACAATTTGCATGTAAAAGCAATATCTGTGCCCCTGTCAGGCCAAAAGTCAGGTTGAAGTTACTATTTCCCAGCATAGATTAAACAATGGTCTAAAAACACTATGAAGATCATGTAAGCAGCATCACCAGACAGCTTTTGAGCTTCATGTAATGGAGCTTTCAGTCAAAACCATTCTGATATATGCACTGTCCACAGCATACAAAAGATGCACCACGAAAACAAAATCTAGCAGTCACTTACCACACACTAGCATATTTATAAGTTGATTATCATTCTACAAACACAAAGAGTAGAATATTAAAACTAATAATTTGAATACCAAACATCAGAAGCAGTGCAATAAGACAACCGCATACTCAATAAGTTGCCCCAAGTCTCAGTTGCTAACTTGAAGTATTAATTGGACAAAAAACACACTAAGGAATACATCTAAGCACCAGAGAAATGCACCTCCTAATTCCAGTTGAACATCCCAAGGAGTATGCTACAAACAACAGTTTCAGCAGTACCTACTACCTAATAGCAAGCACCGATAGTGATTAATTTGATTAAAACATTGCCAACCACTTTATGCTATTGTTGGTTGCCCATCCAGAAAATCAGTTGAAGCTCTGCCACTGAGCACAGACACATCCGCAAAATAGGGAACATAAGGGATAACCATCTCACAGCCATGTGCTAGAGTGCAGAGATCACACACCTCCTCACTATCCATGTCATATGACATCAATTTCCGGCTACAACGGTGAACGAAGAAAACCAAATTGCGATCTGGGTGAATGGTGATCACATCTAAGTCATCCACTCCACAACTCATTTCTCCAAATAGCTGTGAACAACTCACGTTTTGCTTCAGGATCCACAGCCTTGCACCATAGTCCTCGAGGACCCAAATCAATAGTCCAGTGAG
The DNA here is from genome assembly GCA_015847255.1 of Hyparrhenia diplandra. Taxonomy (NCBI): domain Eukaryota; kingdom Viridiplantae; phylum Streptophyta; class Magnoliopsida; order Poales; family Poaceae; genus Hyparrhenia; species Hyparrhenia diplandra. The sequence continues at coordinate 84,969 of JADLZK010010864.1, read as the reverse complement.
ATGGCCTTCTTGTTTTTTATGTGCAGTGATGCAATGCAGGTGTCCTTGGGATTGACCAAGAAAAGCAGCAGCATGAAATTCCTTCATGTCTGGCCAGTGGATCCACTTACTTCTCTTCCCTTGCCTGTCCACCACAACTATCTGCAGTGTCTGTAACCATGGCAAGTAGACTGGAACATGCAGCATCCCATTTTTTTTTTGAAAGAAACAGGCAGAAGAGCTGCCTATTGTATTAAAAAGAGAGTTTGCCGACGGCACTGTACAGGAAAGGAAAAAGAAAACAAGGAACAGGAGAAGAGAGAAAGGAAAAACTAGCTACAAAAACTGCACAAAGGAATCAACCGGGCTGAAGGGAGGGACGCCAGTGCTTTCGCCCCCTCGCTGCCGCCCACAAGGCCGCCTCGTCTTTGATTCTTTGAAGATTACAAAATTTGGCGCCTCGAACGATCGAAAACTCTTGCGTTCCTTTCTTTCCAAATTTCCCAGCCAGACCAACATGATTAGGCTTCAAGCCTTTTTGTTGTTCCTTGACGGCGTGTTAGACATGGCAGTCCACCACCTGTGGAGTGAGTCCGGTTGGTGGCTGTGTTCGCGGTTGCAGCTCTCGCTTTGCACCCATGTTGCAATAGTCTCCCATAATCGCTTGACAAATCTACATTCCTTGAAGAGGTGTAGCCCGGGTCTCCGCATGATTCCTACATAGGGTGCAAACCCGTGGTTTTGGCAGCCCCTGCCCGGAGCCCGCTCGCCTGTCCGTATTCTGTTTTGCACCGCAAAAGCCGTTGAAGAATTTGCATTTTGGCGGCGCCCAAGGCTTCCAAATGATTGCTTGGAAGTTTGTTGTTGTTGCCCCAAGGAATCTGTGCATGGTACGCCGGGAGGCCGAGTATTCACCATTTGACCCAAACTTCCGGGTGACGGTATCGGTAGCATTATATCCTGTTAGCCGGATGCTTCTTGCCCCGCCTCCATAGGTCCACAAAACTCGGCGGCGTAGTGCGTGATCAACGCATTGTGTTGGAGGTTGATGTCTCGGATCCATGCGTTTCCGGCAAGTGCCCGGCGAATGGTTCGCTTTCTTCCGCTTGGAGATGGCGAAGAGGTTCGAGCGACGTCGCAGGTCCGCGCCCACGGATCCACGCGACTCGTCCGAGTAAACGAGCCTTTTGCCATTCCCGATAATCAAGGAGGTGGAAACCGCAAAAAGTAGCTTGTCCGCTCGGGTGCATGGCGTGTCGTCATCAATCAACTCATCGACGCCCCGCCGCCATTGTCGCCAAAGCCATCTCAGCCGCAAGGCTCTTACAAATCTTCTGATGTGTAGGATCCCAAGCCCACCCGACTTCTTTGGCCTAGCGGATCTTGGCCGCTTAACTTTGCACTTTCCTCCCGTAAGTCGCTTGCCGCCGCCCACAAGAATTTTTTTTCCTCGGTGGTCAACCTCATCTAGCACCCTGCACGGTGCACGAGGAGGTTAGGAAATAAACCGCCTGTGCCGTTAGAACTGCTTTCACCAATGTCAGCCGACCCGGCATGGTTGATCTGTCTCCCATTCCATAGAGTAATCTTTACCGACCTTTGTCGATCGGCGGGGAAGTCAACTCTTCTTAGTCGTCTGTCGAGAGAGCGGAAGACCAAGATACTTGGTAGGAAGGAGGAGGCGGCCCGGTAGGTCTTGGAGCACATCCGCGAGGTTTACCCTTTCGCACCGGATGGGGATGATCGTGGATTTTGGAAATTGGTCTTGAGGCCGGCGCATCCCCAAATCGCTCAAGTAGCCGGGTTACGGAGGACACGTCATGCGCAATCGGCTTGATGAAAATTGCCGTGTCATCCGCGTACATTGAGACTCTTAGTTGGGCCGCTCTCCCTCTCCCGTGATAGGTGACCATCCTCGCTTGCTTTGGTCGGCGGTTTTTGCAGCGGGTCCATGGCTATGACGAATAGGAGCGGGGAAAGTGGATCACCCTCGCCGGAGTCCTCGGCCATGTCCCGGTCGGAGGGCTGGGATGCCGTTTACCATGACCCGTGTCGACGAGGTGTAGAGTAGCGTGGCGATCCAATCCGGCCCATCTTGTTGGGAAGCCTAGTTTGCAAAGCAAAGTGTTAGTAGGTACTCCCATCCGACGGAGTCAAAAGCCTTGGTGATGTCCAACTTAAGGAAGAGGGTCGGCTGCCCGCTCAGCGGGATACCGAAGCGATTGCATTACGCACCGCCATGTAGTTGTCATGGATGCTACGTTTTTTTTTTGAACGCTCTCGTTCTGAGACGATCTTTGGACATGTCTTGGCGCCAGCCGCCTTTTGCAAGGATTTTGGATACTATCTTGGCGAAGGAGTGGATGAGGCTTATGGGCCTAAGTCAACTACGGATTCGCCCCATCTTTTTTGGGGATTAGGATCACATTTGCCGAGTTGACAAGGGCCAAGTTTTGCGCCCTTAACGCATGGAAGGAGTTTGCAGCCGCAATGAAGTCTGCTTTTGATAATCTCCCAACAAGTTTTGAAAAATAAGCCGCTGAACCCGTCTGGACCGGGGCCTTGTCGGACGGCATCCGGTGGATGGCGCATTTTATTTCTTCCTCGGTAAACTCGAGTCAATTCCGGTGAGGTCGTGCTGTGGCAGTCCCAGCGTCCCCAGTTGAGATCATGTTCCCTTGCTGGCGGCCTTCCCATGACCCGGGAGAAGTGGCTATGCACTAAAGTCGCTTTGTCGTCATGCGAGATTGCCCATCCTTGTCCATTCTTTAGTCTTTGGATATGATTCTTTCGCCTCCTTGCATTCATCCTTCTTGGAAATATTTTGTGTTGGCGTCGCCTAGTTTGATGTTGGTTATTCTTGACGCTTGTTTCCGCCTTGCTCTCTCAACCACCGCAAGTCCCAAAACTCTCTTCTTGAGTCTCGCACGCAGTGTGTTCTCTGCCGGGGTGAGGACGCGACTTTCTTGAGCTATGTCCAATCTCAAAATGATTTCTTGGGCCATGAAGAAACTTCTCTTGGCGTCGGAAAGGAGGTCTTTGCTCCACCTGCCGCAATTTTTTTGCCGCCGACCGCAGCTTGTGGTAGAGAATGTGGAAAGGCTCATGGTGTCCCACCGGCAGTCCCAGGCCTCCTTGACTTTTTCTTTGAAGCCCGCAACCCGGCCCAAAAGTTCTCAAACTTGAAAGAACGTGGCCTTCTCGGTCCATCTTGGCTGGACAATAGGAGGGGGGGTGCAGGTCCGACAGCGACGTTGACAAGGCATTCAGGACATGGGAGCTGAAGGTTGCATCCCATTCGGCATTACGTAAGAAGCGGTCTAGCCGTGCCATTGTAGGTCGCGTCCTTTCATTGCTCCAGGTGAACTTCCCTGTTCTCGAGGCTTATCTCCATGAGATCGCTCTCGCCTAGCGCCTCACGAAATTGTCGTGATCAAGTTGTGGCTCAGGCGGTTGTTGTTTTTGTCTGCTGCTTTGTAGATTAGGTTGAAGTCCCCGGTGACGAGCCAGCGAGTGCCCGATTGTGGCTTCAGTGATTTTAGTTCACGCAGAAAGGCCAGCTTGTCTGCTCTGCGCGTGGGGCCGTAGACTACAGTTAGCTGGAAATTAATCTCCGATCCTAGGAGCTGCACCTGAGTGGTGAGATGGTAATCTCCAGTGGTGACGTTGGTGCAGTCGACACATGCATCATTCCAAAGAACTACGATTCCCCCTCGTGTGGGAAGGCCCTGTTGCCGGTTTGAAAGCAAAGCTCCTCAGCTTGTAACCTCCCCAGGTAAGCTGCATCGTGCTGGCAAATTTGAGCAAGCTTGGACTCTTGAGGCACGCAATGCTGCAAGAGGTCCCTGCTATTATTTGGTGGACGGTGTCCCTTCTAGCTTGCTGCTTGAGGCCTCTCACGTTCCAGGAGATGAGGTCTACGCTTGGTGTACTATTCATTGAGACGATGCATCGCATAAGAAGCAGCATGGCAAGCAGCCAAGCGTGGGTTCACACAACAGTTGTCATCGATGTAGCAGAGGCACAGGGCGTAGACAAACAACTTGAAGACAAACAACTTGAAGCGCGTCGAAATCCCATTACACAGATGCACACATGGCTTCAGCACACGAGCTTGAAGCTTCTTGAAACAAACAACGACGAAACATAAACGAAGGCCTAGATGAAGCACACACTGCAGTTCTGGTTGTTCGATGACTTGATACATTAAAACAACAAAAGGACGCGCTTGGATTCTTCAGGTGTTGCTATGGCCTCATGCCTCGCCGAGCTGGAGCACCTCATTCTGGAGGTCGTCGATCCCCTCGTCCACCATGCCGGTCAGGGCCTCGTCCACCTCGTCGCCATCCTCATCCCCCAGGTTGAAGAGCTCGGACAGTGCGGCAATGATCTCGGGGGGCAATGGTCCATTGAACATGGCCACGAACTCCTGCAATGCAGACTCAACAGGTTGAAGATCATCGTTGAGGAAGCCTAGCTTCCCTAGAGAGGTTGTGCTGTGCGCGCTGCATTTGCGCGTCATAGGTCGTGGAGGGCGTGAGTTTGCGGGGCGCTACGACGCATCCGCAGACATGTCGTCGTAGACGCGACGGCCACGGCGGCGGCGGCTGCTGGCTCGCGCGCTCGGTCCCGCTTTCGGGCTTTCCCCGGGCGGCTGCTGGAGGAGAGGAGCTGCGGGATGATGAAGAGCGTGTCGACCCCAAATCTTCCATTTCAACATCTTCAAGTACCTGTTCAATTGCAGCGGTCGACGGGTGAGATTGGGCGTCATCACCGCCGTGAAAGGTGTCTGGGCGGCGCGGCGTGGCGGGCGTGCATGGGCGCGTGGCCGAGGAGGGTCGGTGGTTGCACTGGCGAACAAAGACGGCTCCACTGAATCAAGCACGAGGGGAGGACAGCGCCGCCTCCATCTCACGCGACTGTGGCCCCCTCCTTTTCCTTTTCGGCCGTCGGCGAGGACAGGATCCGGTCGAAAAAGCGCGCCGCGGGATGCATGTTGGTGGCGCACGCCGGGGTTGACCTTGCCTGGTTGGTGTGGACCGAGGCTTCATTCTCCCCGGTCGGGAGGCCACCAGGCCCCGTGCACAGGCGGCGCAACCGCCTTTGCCTGTAGTCGTGGGCGAGCCCCTTGATCAACGTAGTCGCCGCGTCGCCTGTCCCACAGCCCTGCTCCACAAAGACGACGGAGGACATCGTGGAGCGCCGCCGCATGCGTCCCGAAGACGTTGTGTAGATCCACGCTTCCCGGCGCTGGCGTCGTCATGGCCGGGAGCGTCTCCGACACCTGAGCTGGCTCGGCAGCCCTCCCCGTAGCCGCCCCCCGACTTGCCGCCCGGATGCCCACGGCCGGCGTGGGAGCGCTCACGCTCACGCCGCCCACCGGTGCCGGCCACCATCGCGTCGCGACGTGGCGCCCGCGGTCCGGCCGGTCATCACGGCCATGCACGGCTCGAAGTCGCCGTCATCATCACGCCGCTTGGCGTTGCCGGGAAGAAGCTCGGGTGGTCGTTGTTGTAGCGGTTCCCGACCCCGAGGCCTGCCTGTTGTCCCTTCCGGCGCGCACCAGGGCTCTCATCCTTGCTCGCCACCTCGCCGGAGGGGCGGGGTGGCGGGGGAACTCCTCAACGCCGGCAGCGCGCCGGACCTGGTTGCCATCCAACACACCAAGATGCCACTTGGGGAGACGACGGATACCGAGCTATTTTGCCGCTGGCGGCGATGGTGGAGACCGTAGTCGCGGATCTCGTCGATGTGGATGATGACCGGGTGCTTGGTGCCGTGCTGCCACTTCTCCGGCGGTGTCTCGATCACCAAGACCGACTCGAGCCCGGGCGTCCTTGGTCCCTGGTGAAGATGAGGTACATCTTCTTCGGGATGGTGCTCGGGTTAGCCGTCCATGCCCACGGTCGATGGTCTTGGTCTCCGAAGGTCGGAGCGGTCGGTCTCCACCCCGTCTCGGCGCGCATCTCCTGCGATGATGCGCTCGACAATGTCGTCGTCCCCCACGCGTGCTGAGCACGCCGCCGAGGTACTGACTTGACTCGGAAGAGGAGGGAGACGCCGAGGCAGCCGGGCGTGGCGGCTCCACCTTGACGAAACGGATGTCGATGCCACGGCGCCTCGCTGCGTAGCCCCGGCGCAGGCGCCAGTGCAATGGTGACGGTGCTCAAACTTGATGAGGAACTCCCCGGGGATGGTGCCCGGTGACGATGACCTCGCCGGGGCGGAGACGAAACTCCTCACGGATGGCCCGCTCCACCTCGACCGGGCGGTGTTGGGCGGCGCCAGTCATTGCCCGAGACACCACGCCGGTCTCTTCCCGTCCCTCTTACTCGCCTCGATGGCGAACGTGGGGATGAGGCATTTGTCCTCCCTCGGGGGCGCGTCGCGGGGTCTCCAAGCTGAGCCATGGTCCTCCCCTTCAGGCGGCGGTGGAGGCGGTGGGAGCATCAAGTTTCGGGAGGTCGCGGAAGGTGGGCGCGCCAGTCTTGGCGCTTGCACTCTCTCCTCCTGTCCGCTCTTCCCACAACGGAAGCAGCAGAAAGGGTCACGGGCAGATCGCAGCTCGGTGTCCCGGTTTTCGGGCATTTGAAGCATTTCCCTTCTGTCCTACGCGGAAGGAGTCCAAAGCAATGGAAGTGTGCGGACCCGTTGAAGGCGTGGCGGAGTGAATGCTCGGCTTGGTCGCTTGGTAGGTGAGCGCAGCTTTGCGCCACCAATGCTTCACCTTGGCTTTCAACCAGCCCGGCTGCGGGTAATGAAGGCTGTCTGCTCCGCCCGAGCTACGATGTGACGAGTCAGCTTGAAGGCGCAGGGCGGGCGTGGCCGATGCGTCGCGTTGCCTCAGCGGCGGGCGGCGGCGGCTGCCGCCCGAAGACACTCGTATTGAAGGTGCGGCTCGCCCGCCGCGCGGCGAGGTGACGCCCCGTGCCGCCACGACGCTCCTCTTCCGATTGAGCGTTGAAGTCGCTCCCGGGCTGGCGAGCAGCGCGGACCGACCGTTGCGTGGCGGAGCAAAGCCGGGCGTGGTACATCTTTCCACCGGGGGTGGTGATGGCGGATTGGACTTGGGGGCGCCGTGGTTGGTGTATCGCCATAACTTCAACTCTTGGGCGTCGCACCATCTCCGCGTGTCGAGGGCCTGCCTCCCCCTCGCACGCCTTCTCGAGTCTCGGGGACCACTAGGTCGTCGTCGGTAGCACGCCGCGCCGCGTGTGGATTGGCGGCGGCGGCGGAGGGGACTCGGACACGGAGATGAATTGATCTCCCTCTGTAGTGGACGAAATGGGGGCTGCTGGTACGTAGTGGTGTCGGGGCTGGTGGGGAAGAGGGTGGATGGTCGGATCTGGTGGGGGTCGCCGTCGTGGCGAATCTCGGTGCCCGGTCGCGCGGCGGACGCCATCGCCAGGGAGTCGCCAACGGCTCTTTGGGTGGAGCTTGTACTACCTTTTACCTTTATCGTTTTTGTTTTTTGCAGCATCCCATTAACATACGCACAGCCCAACTTAGATGGTACTTTGTCCCATCCTACTATTTCTCCGCATAGCATCAATTCTTTAGTACTGTCTCTCCAGACCCCAGTTTCAAATGAGAATACGTGCACACTTCGCAATGACTTGATAAAAAAGTCCCAGTGCCAGAACTGGAGCAGGTGAAAGTGCGAGGAGATAGCCGGATCATAAATCAGAAAGATCTTCATTTTCAGATCATGTGTAGTAGTGCCATTGAAGGGCACGCACACCCATTGTTCGGTGGCAGGGTTGCACACGATGTACCGGCGTCTGCCGCAATCGAACACGCACCCAAACAGGAGGAGCCCATTGTGGGCGCTCAAGAGGTTGATTTGCTTAAGCCCAGGCAGCTTCGTGAGGAAGGAGAACGAGGCATCGACCAGAGGCACGGATTTCCCCGACAGGTTGATGAATCGCGAATCATTCCACGCCGCCGCGGCCGACTACGAAGAAACCCTCTAGGGTTTGGGGAAACTTCCTGCGACCGAGGCGATCGGTGATGAGGTTGCACCAGCCTTTGGAGACGCACTTGAACCGGAAAAAGCGGCTTGGCGGGGAGGCGGGAGAGGATCTCCGCGAGGGGGTCGTCGGGGAAGCCGTCGGCCGCCGCGGCCTCGGTCCTCTTGCTCTTGAGGCCGTCCATGGCACTGCGGACGGAGGACCTGGAGACGAGTTGAGGCCGTGAGGGGATGACGATGATGAGCGGCCGGAGAGAGAATTGCAGCGCGGCGGAACGGTCCGGGGAGCTCACCGTCCACCGGAGAATGGGGATCGTCGTCGTCCAGCGTCGGTGTGCGAGTGAAGCCGCTTGGGGTTTGGTCGGTGGGCCGGACAAGGCCTGCAAAACGCCTGAGGCCGTGGAAATCTTTTTTTTTTTTCCTTAAAAAAAGAGGAGTCCTTTTTATCCCCTGAGTTTCGTCGTTTCGATTTTTTTCTCTCACATATAAAATCCGTTTTTAAATCCCTTCAACTTTGAAAATCATCTGTTTTTAGCGATTTTTGTTGACGTCATTAACCATCTTATTATATTCTTACATGTGAGATGTCCCATCAATCGCCAGGTCTCTAATAAATCAGACTAAATGCAAAGTTTAAGAAAATAAATTGTATGATTAAAAATATTTTCCTGAAATTATCCAAATATTATTTACATGAAAAAATCAATTGGAAATCCTAAAATCTCGATAAATCTTATAAGATCTATAGTTTTTTTTTTTGTCTCAGAAAAACATGAAACTAGTTTTAATGTATTTCTATGACTATGATCATGTTTCTATTTTATTGTCTCTAGATTCAAATTATTAAAATCTTGACATATTCATTTTTGTTTAATTGGTACTAGAAGCTCTTGTTATCTTATTACTAGCAAAAGTGTCCGTATGTTGCCACGGGATCTCGCATCATGCAACGCCACTCAACAAAAATGACTTGCTTATTTTGTTATATTCAATTGGATTTTTTTAATCCAAATTTAAGATTTTTCCTTAGTATATTCCTAATTAACATAAAAATTGTAGCAAAAAACTTAGCGTTGGAATATTTGTTTATTATATAGAAGTGCTAAGAATTTAAATGAGCTCTTTTATAGTGGTTGGTATAGGCACTAACAGGTATTTTTTAGTATTTAATTGTATTTATTTTGACCATCCGATATATGTGTAAAATAAGATAATAAGGTAACTGGTGTTGGGAGCCTAAGACACCCCTTGGATGTGTATTTGTAAAGTATTCTTATTTACTTTTTTCAATAGAAAACGAATGTATGTTGCATACACATGACGCCAAGCTAGAACGCCAGAGCAAGTGTAGCACGCACGCAGCACGCACGACGCACGCACGGGGGCGTCACTACCCGGCCAAGACGCCGCCCCAGATCATTAGCGGCGCCGCGCTTAGTAACGAGTAGCGGTGCACGCGCAGCACTACATGACCAAGTAGCGCACGGCCAAATATTGACATTGACCGCGGCCCGGCCTCCCGCCCTCGTCGGGCTTTTTGGAGCAATTTTTTTAAAGGCCCATATTGATTTCCTGGTTTCTCCCCTCGCCGGCTTTTTATGGGCAAAAAAAAAATGTCTACAAGCCAAAATTTTCTTATTTGGGAAATCGGGTTTGGGTGAAGTATATATGCGGGATGGTTTCAAATTTAAATGAAAGTGAAAGTTCAAAGTTTTTCTCCTGTCACTTTCATTTTGCTAGGTTTTCAAATATCGATTTCAGGTTTCAAATATAAATGAAAAAACAAAAAATTAATAGCAAAATTTTTCTTCCGTTCACTTGAATACTTTAAGTCATAAAGTAATTTGCACATGAAAATAAATACAGATTTGTGTACACAAAAATATATCTCTTTGAAAAAAATTAAGTAATAGAAATCAAAAACTGCCTTCTCTTGTATTGTAGCTAGAAAGCCCTAAAAAAAAAAATGTAACATAGTTACAAACTTTGTACTCGGGTTTATTAATTTATACCAGAATTATACAAACTTTTAACTACCAAAACATAAACTTTATACTATGTTTCTGAAAACTTTTAACTACCAAATTAGAAACTTTATAGTCGTTGATTTATAAAGAAAAACAAGAATTATTTAATAATTTAAAAGACTATGGTTTCATTAAAAGTTTGATTAAAACATCCTTAGTAGTGAAACAACATATTTCTAATTGTTGAGCTCAGTTCATAATACTATTGAGACAAGACATGGCTAAGATTAGCTCCTCAAAAATATGTAATCACTGAGCTAAGCAACTAATTGGTAGTCCTATTTTGCCATACCTCAATAGTAGACCAAAAGGAAACACAGGATTCAACCTATCAAATAGTAGACCAAAAGGAAAACAGGATTCAACCTATTGTTTACTAATTGTTGCAGCTAAACAAGGAGAGGGAATCGACAGATTTCTCTTACATGTAACACTATGTAAATAGATTTTTGAATCAAAAATCCTAATCTGTGAACCATCAGCAACCTCAAATCTATGGCCTCTATACACCCTTGGTTAATGCTAGCATCATGAAAAATAGATCTGCCAATGCTACAGAATCTGTTGTGTTAACCAACAATAAGTATTTTTTTGAAATTTCAATCCTCATATTTTTATTATTGCGTGTGTTAACCAACAGGTGCAAGGTGATTATTTAATTTGGAGGAGCACTAATGGATTTAGAGTGCTTACCTACAGGTGCAAGGAAATTCTCTCATGGGGAATCAACTCTTCCTGCACATATAAATTACAAAAATGGATACAAATGGATTCAACAAAATAGGAACATCTTGAAAAGTGAAAAACAATGAAAACAAAAATAAAAAGAACAGCTGTAAGAAGGCTAACAAGCAGAAAAATTTATTTTTGTTCATGCAAAAATCTAAACACAATTTGAAAATCACAGGACATCAGGTAATGACCTCAATATCATTATCTATGTGAAGAAATAGAGTGGGTGCAACCACAAGGATACTCTATGGGGAGACATGCAAAAATAACATATGCCATATATGAGATTCTTTGTGGTGCAGCAGATTAGACCTGCCTCGCACCCGAAAATGAAATGATGTTTAAAGACTACAAGAAAAAAATACAAAGCGTTCGATAGCGGCGTGTAGATATCTCGCCGCTATAAGGAGATTTGCAAGCATTCATATGTATCACCACACAAGAAAAATTGATTGCTATTATAGTGACAAAAGACTCTATAGTTATTAATTATGATATTAAAGAAGAAATGGTTTCATCTACTGAAACTGGGAATATGAAGCTACGGACACGTACTAAATCTGTAGCAATAAGAGTTTATAACAACAAAAAGAAATACAAGATAGAGAAAACTCAAGATATATTGATTTTGATGATACAAATTGATACTAGTCATGCAAAAGGTTCAATGAAACAATGGAATAGCTATTTCAAAGGGAGAGTTTAATTTTATAACAAAACAATGGGCCTTGCCCTACATCAAATTAGACTCAAGGGGGACTGTTATGTATACTTTCATACCTATTAATGTCCAACTTGCTTGTTCAATCATATGAATCTGCGGTTCATACCCCTGGGGAAAACCAAAATGGCATTATAAAAAAACTTACAAAAAAAAAAAAAAAAAAACATAAACTCATTTTGAAGAAATGAAAAGAAAACTCGACATGTATTGATAATATTTCTTTGATATGCATTAGGGAATCAAACTTATCGTTGTCCTGGTGCGTGAGTAAGTAATACGCCAAGGACTCCCGCAAAGCCTTAGCTTCTTCCCGCTTGAATGAAATGATGAGATAGTCAAAGATACATCAAAAAAACTATATGGTGTGTTATCACACAAAAGAAACTTACAAAGTTTGAATAGGTGTCAAGTATCACCATCATGACTTTTCATTAGCTTCATGACAAAGATTCCGATATCACAACCGCTCAAGGGTGTGTGTGTAAGTAGTAGCAAAGGAAAATATTAGAACACTTACTAGTGTATGCATATTTGTTAATATGTTGGAGATGAAAAAATAACTAGATGACTAAAGAAACTCAACCGGTTATGTGAACACGTGATGTAACGATATACGCACCCATTTCCCGATAGGAACTCTGCTACTATGTGGACATGCATAATTGAACATCCTTTTGAAATTCAAGATCACATTGTCCGCATCAGCCTTCACCGCTTCAAATAGCCGATTAGGAAGTAAAACTTCAAATCTTGCAATTCTGAAGTTTGCAAACGACAAGGTACCAAAATTGATCATATAATAAAGGTACAAAGACCTATATGATGCACAAAAACAAGAAGTCGTTAAAAAAAGTTTTATCTAGATTAATGGAAAGAAAGTTTTAAAAATCAACATGATTGTTACCAAATCCTTGACATCTAGCCTATATCCCCTGATTTGGATGTCCGAAAACCTTTGATACTTCTTGTCCATCACCATCCTGTCTCTCAGAGGAGCTTCGCAAAGATGAAAATGCAAAAAAAAAAAAAAAAAGGACTAAACACTATAAGAACCATTGTATCAAGAATTCATTTCAACTACTATTCTATAAAAAGACTAGTGAAGGACATACTGCTTTCTCATTTTGAACAACATGTCTCCATACCAATAATCACTTGTCGACAAATTTGCATTGCTCTTTTCATATTCCTCTATCATCACAAATTTTGCCCATTACATCAATAACATATGATGAAACTGCTCCATAGACCTCGCATCGAGAGACCTAATGTCTTGTGATCAACCCAAGTTTTTAATCTCTACTACCCTTGGCCTAAAAAAAACAGAAAAAATAATGTAATAAGGATTAAAAACAATGTAACAGCTCAAAAAAGGTTGCTACTGGCAAACAATAGAAAACTTCTTGTTTCCAGATCAGACAAGTCAAATGTTTGTACAAAACCAAGATTAGATTTAATAAAATAGTACAGATAGATACAACATAAAGGTGAATTAATAAAAGAACAAGTCAAATGAAAACCTAAAGGGAAAATAGAGCAAAAAAGAAATACTACTAAGGCTATTAGAACAATATTAATTGAAATCAAGCGAGACATGATACAAAAATAAAAAGAAACCCTTGCCTTGGACCGTAAAATTCGATCAACAATATCTTTGAAAACTTCTTTTTCAACAATTGTTGAGGTAAAGTTGATATGGTATTTCAATGGTTTGCAAGTTGTATTTTGAGACACATGATCAATAACAATTGCATCTTCAACATCTTGATTACTCATTGATTCAAATGAGTTTGGTTGTGCGTAACCCTGACAAAGCCTTCGTGATAAGTATATATCTAATGTTACCATTTGCCTCATTCAAGTGACCTTGGTCGCTTTTTGCTTGATGAACCCTGATCAACCATTTGAGAGGAAAATAATTCTTCTTAGGCTAACATTGTCCGACCTCAAAATCAGAATCTAAGGCATGACCGAAAAAGTCAAAATCTTGAGCTCTAATAGATTTCTCCTGTGTAGTCAAAATTGAAGGTCGGGGATGATTTGTAGCCGCAAAAGTGTTACCATTCTCGAAAGCATTCTCTAAAGTTGTCAAACCCGATGGCTCAAGATATGGTTTGTAGCCGCAAATGAAACGCCAATCTCAAATTGACTCCAGGTAGTTAAATCGATAGCTTGGGATCATTTGTAGAAGCAAATGATGAAACTTTCGAATCGCCTATCCGACCACATTCTTAGAGCGGAACATTGTCTTGCTACATTCCCCATTCTTCATTATCGCTGGCTTCAATTGAGTACAAGCATCATGGGATGCAACTAGAGACATCAAAGCTATATGTGTTGGAGCCGTCTTGGTCAAGGATGGAAGATCCAAGAATGAGCTTGTAGCCTTACTTGACACCGGATCCTTCACATACATGGAACTTTCAATTGGTTGAGAGACCGATGTGCCTAAAACTATATCCTCAACCTTGACTACAACTGAACTCTCTACATATTGCCCGGAACTTTATCCTTTTCTTTCACTAGTGAACAATCAACTGCTGAGAGAGACCGATTTGCTTGCAATGATATCCCGATGCTTCGCTAACAATGAACCGGCTGATTTGTCTCTCGGTAAAATTCTCCTTCACCGACATTAGACTATCAAGATGCTGAGAATTTGATTTGCCAACTATTGTATTCTTATCATTTAGTAAGCTTAAGCTCTCTCGATTTGTATGCGCAACTACATCTTTGTTCTTCAATAACACCGAATGGCGAGATGCCGAGGTATCATCTCGAATGCATGCAGACTCTCAACTCGATGAGTTCTTGACTTGTCACAATCAACCTTTTGTACAGGGAACCAAGTGACCTTGCCTAGTCGCCTCTCGGTGAACAATGCCAAGCAAAGATGCATCCTATCGTAATAATGTGATAAGATTGGTTCAATGGTGCTCACTATTTCATTAGCCAAACTTTTGGAGAGACTTGCAAACCGAGTCTTGAAAGAGCATGATCCAGATTGCATTTTATTAACATTTCTAAAGATCCACTAGGGGGTGCAGAGGAGGTAGCACTTGTGAAAGCAATAGTCTCATTGCCGGGCTTCACTGCAATTGTAAATGTAAAAGCGCCATATAAAACTTTTCAGAGTATATGTTCGAGAATTTATGCAAAAAAAAAAATGTGCACAAAGAAGAAAAAACATCACCGGTAATCTCCCAAAGATACACCCATCAACATCCTTTGCATCTAAAGTCCGGAAGGCTTTAATCATGTCTGTCGACCAAAACTTGAGACGTGGCACAACCTCATGAACAACATGATGGGGCATGTTTAGCAGCTCAAAGTATATTATCTACATACAAAAGAAAAGATGTGTATGTATCAGCAAGATGGGAAACTTTAAAATGAATTAGCCCATGATACATGAATGTCAATGAATAAAAAAAAATAATATAAGAAGAAAAGGTTTAAATATTGGAAAAAACAAATGATGAACAGAGAACAAGGGAAAAAAAAAGGGGAAACAAGTGAATAAACCATCATAATTGAGTCAACTAGGGAAAAGTGCATACCACAAGTGCAAGAATGCAACCACCAAGAGTCGTAGTCGATGAGTTTGTTACTTGTCCTTTGAAAAAACTCAATGGAGTCACTTAGCTTATCTAGCACAAAGACTACACCCGGTCATATGATGATATTTCTTCGTAGAACCGAACAAACCGAATAGTAATCCGCATCGATGCAATCATAGCTAGTTGGGCAAAGTAAACATCCTATAGTAAATAGTGTGAAAAATCCTCTTGAATTTGTCACCAACAAGTTCTGGAATTAGTAGTGCTTTCAACTCATTGATAGTTGGAGTTTTCCCTTTACAGACTTGTTTCATCGCCTATGAGTTTCTTCACACGACTCATCACAAATCTTGCATATTTGTTTTCCACCATTTGGTATACCCAAAGACTAGATGAATGGACCGAGCAGTAACTAGGAATCTAGACCCATCAGCTAAATGGAGGCATCGTGATTTCACATCAAAGTTTTTTGCAAGCCACAAACATATACTTCTGGGCACGTAATCACACCCGATATCAAGTAAGTGATGAAATCCAATACTCTCAACAATACACCTCTGCTCAGGTGTGAGAAGCTTTGAAACTGTAATGAACTTTGGTAGACTCAATTTCGTTGAGAATGCCTGTACAAAACATCTAAGTCACAATCTAGGATAGCCAAAAAAAGAAATATGAATAAATAAACAATGATGAACAATGAAAAAAACTCTAAGGAACATGTTTGGTTTCATTTCTCTTACATTGGAATATGGATTCCTCAACCCATGTTCTCGTTTTTTGTGACATTTTCTTCATGTGAGATTCAATTATCCGAGCTTACTTTTACCGGAGGGTATACACTTGCAAAAAAGAAGCACTACAATGGAATCCAGGGGAGAAAAAGGATAATTGCCTGTTAACAAAACAAGAGATTTTAGAAAAAACTAATTAACAAAAAATGGTACAACTTATATGGTTTAAAACAACCATTGACTAGTAGGGGCATCCAAAATCTATTTTCTATCTCTCTGTCTCTCTATATCTCTCCCTCTCTCAATAACTCTATCTCAGTCTCTTCATCTCCATCTCTTCCTCTCTCAATCTCCGTCTATCTCTCTCTCTCCATCTCTCTTCCTATTTGTTAATATATATGTGCAAAATGAATTGCATTAAATTAGGAATTCAAAATACCTTCAATACCTACTACAGAGCTTTAAAGAGGACCTACAAATTTTAAATGTGAACCTACTTTTGTATGTATGGAACTCACTGTGGATTACATAATAATACAATCAGTTCTTTTGCATTCACATTTTGAAGTATAGAAGCCAATTAAATATTTATCAAGTTCTTAGGACTTCAATTCAATCTTAGTCAAAGAAAAATAGAAAAGTTTAAAGTCAGGAAGTTAAAAAGGTATATAAACTATAAAGTTATACTACAATGTTGTATGGATAGCCTTAAATTGGTAGTTTCATTGCTAGGTGATAACAAACAGGAAAAATGCACAGATAGTGCCACCTATCTTTCTATTTCTCTCTCCTACTATCTCTATCTCTCCATATCTCTCTCTCTCCCACCCTCCTCCCTCTCCCTCTATTGATCCTATCCTCACTCTCTTCCAATCCCTCTACCTCCCCCTGTACCCCTTCCCTCAACACATATATCTATCTCTTTCTGCCTCTCCTTATCCCTATCCCTATACCTATACCTACCGTTCTCTCCCTCACCCTCTCTCTCCCTCGCTCCTTCCCTCCTTCCCTCCCTCCCTCACTACCTCCCTCTACCTCTGCCTCTCACAACCTCTTTGTGTGGCTATACTTCTCCGCCTCTCCCTCTTCCCCTCTCTCCCTCCAACTCTCTCTCTGTCGCTCTCCCTCTACCTCTCTGTATATTGCTCTCTCCCTATCTCTCGCTCTACCTACCTCCCTCCATCATTCTCTCTTTACCTATCCCTCACTCTACAAAGTGCATTCTCGACAACCTAATGTATAAAAGGACAAATGTAAAAATACTAGAGGAAGCAAATTCAGCAAAAAAAAAAAAAGGATTTCACCTCCACATTAAACCTTGAAAATTCTAATAACCACGTAAAAATGCAATGACACATAAAATTCTATTAAAAAGTGAATTTCAGAGACAACAACAAGAATAACAGATATATTATCGCTTTGCCTGCCGGTCGATATACATGGATTATTTTTTGTTTTAATTGCAAAAAATGCATGCCTTGTTCCTCTAATATGGAAAATCTAGTCAATATCCATCTCTCTGAAATTAACCTTCGTTTAGACTCAGCCTCCCTTCATCTCTTGAGTAGTTACAAACAAAGGGCTCACTCTCTCCCAATGTCTCATCCTCTATACAAATAACTCTATCTCTATCTCTCTCTCTATACGTACACCCCTCTTTCTCTATACATCTCATTCTATCTCGTCCCTCCATCTCTCTCTCCTATCTCTTGTTCTCTCTAGTCTCTCTCTATATATATCTACCTCGCTATACCAAAAGTGTAAAGAAAATATAACATTTAAAGCACATTTTTTATTTTGCTTTGAGTACAACAAATGTAAAAAAAATGAAGTTCAAGTACAAATACGATACATTTTTTATTGTGTTGGAGACAAATATGATATAGAGGTAATGCATCTTTTGACGAAACAAAGAAAGGCTCCATAAGCTCGATGAATTAGAATAATTCCGCATACGATAGTTTTAAGTTACGTATGTTCTCAAATCATTTAGGTACATAATTCTTGAAACTAGACTCGGTGCGGTAAGTGAGAATAACATACCTTGTACATGTCTTCGTTCATAAGATTGAAATGAGGCACAAACTTGGAGGACGATGATGAACAATACAAGAAGAACTTGAAGGAGGAGTCTGCACAATGTCAAAAGTGTAAGTCTCATCAATAATTAATCGAAAAATGCATACCACAGCTTTCAAAATCTTAGTGTACAAATGAAAAATGGGACCATAAAAATGATTAGATATTGGGAGCTGAGGGAACCAATTACTACTACTACCAAGAAAGATGAAAGTGGGATAACCTTGAGCCTTAGATCACAAAGATGAAGTGGGATAGCCTAGTAGAGGACAACCTATTTTCAACCTAAATAAAAACCACCAAAACACCCATTGGCTAGTAGGGGGCATGTTTTTTTTTAAAATTTTTTAAAATGACAAAACCCATTTCCAAGAAGGGGGCATGCTTTCAATTTTCAAACATGTATATCTTTTTCTCTCCCCCCTATCTATATCTCTGTCAAATCCCCCTATGTATCTCTCTCCATCTATCCTGTCTCTATCCTAATTCATTCTCTCTATCTCTACTCTCTACCTCTCACTATCTCTCTCTGTCTATCTCTATTTATCTTTCCATCTCACTCTATCTCTCCCTCCATCTCTCTCTCCTCTCTCTATATATCTCCCTCTCTATAGAACTAGTATACAAAAACAAAACATTTAGAACACATTTTTAAATTTTCCCGAGTACAAGAGAAATAAATCTGAAGTTCAAGACAAAGCCCCTAGTTAATAAATTAAAATAAATGCTCCATGTATACCATTATATTATCCATGTAAGCCACAAAGCTGAAACTATTGGGTGGATTAAAACAACCCATGAAAAAGAAAACTGCATTCTAGTACAAGTACGCATGTCTAGTCGAAAAAGCAAAGAAAAAAAAAAAAAACGTATAAAGCATATCATTAGCGAAAAACTCAAAGCGCATTAACCGTGTAAAAAGGAGAACTCTAAAATATAATAGAGGAAGCAAATTTAGCGAAAAGGATTTCACCTCCAAATTAACCCTTGAAACCTCTCTCTATATATAACTACCTATTGCTCTCCCTCTATCTCTATCTCTGACCCAATCTCTCTCTATTCTATCTCTCTCCATCTATCTCTGTCTCTATCTCTATCCCTCTATCTTTGTCTCTCTCTACCTCCTCGTAAGGTCCTAGATATCTAGAGGGGGGTGAAAAGCCTATAAAATTTTTTCTACAAACTCAACTAAACAAACCGATTAGTATAAAACACACGGTAAAAGCGGTTTGCACTAGCTCTAGTGGTCTTGCAAGCCTTCTAGTGACAAGACTAAATATTTCTATGATCTCTAATCCACTCAAGGTCTATGTCACTACTCTAGCTAATGAGCAATCCTAATATGGTCCTTATGCTAGCAAGAACAACTAGACAAAGCAAGTGCTAGCTTTCTACTCAAAGTAAACTAGCAAAGTAATGCAAGAGTGAGAAGCTTGTTATACCAACGTGTAGAGGATGTCAACCAATCACCGGGAAGAAGAAAAGCTATCAATCACTCGAAGGTGATGATCCACACACGGAGACAACGAACAAGTCGATTTGTTCACCCGGAGTTCACTTGTACACCGACAAGCTAGTCTCCGGTTGTGATGACCAACACAAGGATGGTGTTTGAGCTAGGCGGTGCCCTTGCTAGCCTCAACACACCACTCAACAAGTGTGGTACCCAAAGCACGAGTAATGTATTCCTTGCACTTTGTCTTCCCGACGAGGAGTGCGTAATCCTCTCACAAATCAACCGAAGGTGGCCAAGAACAATCACCTTCTCTTGCCAACGCCTCCACCACTTCACCAAGCCGGCTAGGAGCGGTGCCTCCAAGAGAAACGGGAAATCCACCATCTCACAACGATCTCCAAGTGCCTCTAGATGCAAGAACTCGATGCAATGCACTTGGATCACTCTTCTCTCAAGAATGAAGCTCAAATCAAGAATGAGAGAGGAGGGAGGCTTGCTTGCTTGCTCAAAGGTGTTAGGAATGATTCAAATGTCCAAGAGAGAGAGCATGAGGCAGCCAAGGGGGTATAAATAGGCTCCACCTAAAAATGGAGCCGTTGGGGAGGAACATGCAATTGCTGCGGGCCGACCGGACGCGCCGACCGGACTCATGCATGAGTCCGGTCGATGAGTCCGGTCACTACCGACAAAACCCAACATGTCAAATTTAGAACCCTAGCATGCGTCCGGTTAGGGAATCATGCGTCCCCGTTACGAGTCCGGTGCATGCGTCCGGTCACTCCATCGAAATAGACCACGAAACATGCTCTCTGCCGGACTCACCCACCGGTGCGTCCCTGGCCGATTTTGCATGCTTCCGTCATGAGTCCGGTGCATGCGTCCGGCCGCCATCGAGCCATGAAAATTGCCGCTTGCGTTGTCATTTCTTCGCCTTTTGCTCCAAACCGACTTGCGTCACTTGTTTCTTGTTGCCGACACGTCGAAGAACACCTCGACACCATGTGTTAGCATTTTGAAAACATTTTCATCAAGCGCGGAGTTAGCTCTTTAGGTTAGAATGCATGCATATGAATCTTGAACCTAAAGGCACGTGAGGATCGATATGTACGAAAGTTTTCCCCTCTTTATAGTACGGCTTATCGATCCTATAATCACCCACACCCTCTATGGTGTCTTGGGTGTGAAATCAAAATCCCTATGGTTATACCTTTGCCTTGGGACCTTTGATCTCCAAACTCCACCGAGTTGCATGCTTGATCAACTTTTGGATCACCTCGATCCATCCTCCATGATCACCATACACCAACTCCGGCACAACCAATCTCCAATCTAGTCAAACACTTAGCATCGAGAGATTTGTTCTTAGGTGTCACTAATTAGCCAAAACCAAACTAGAGATCTTCAACCTCTCTAATTAACTCTACTTCTATCTCTCTTTCTCTATCATCTCACTCTATCACTACCTCCATCTTACTATGCGTCTCTCTTGCTCTCTCTCTCTATATCTTCCTCTATATACCACCAGTATACAGAAATAAAACATTTACAACACATTTCTTATTTTCCTGAGTACAAGAGAAATAAATCTAAAAAAGTCTGGATGTGATGACCATGACAAACTATTACAGATTGAAACATGCATAGATTACTAGATAACCAATCACCTCACACCTCACAACTCAAACTCAAAGACAAAGAAAAAAGAAGATCCACGAGAAAATATCATAGTTCAAATTACATGTTGTAGGGATCTCAAGGGAAACAAACAGAAGCAAAAGGGGATCCGTGACGCATGACTTAGATGTTGAAAAAAAAGAGAGCAAAGAGTGAGAAGCATGAGAAATGGGATGGCACATACCAGAAATTTTCCTTGAACAAAAAGAAAATTGAACCGGATGCCAACCCGGGAGCAAAGAAAAAAAGTCTTGTAAAAAAAAAAAAAAAGCAAAGTAGATCCGGATAGTGAGTAAGGATTCACTTACCCGCCACTATCTTTAGCCCCCCCCAAGACATGTATGTATCACCAAAGAACCCGACGCCCATCTTGGAGGAGTTGCCCTGGCGCCCCACTAAACCGCATCGGGTTTCCCTCAAGTATCCGGAGGGTTCTCATCCTATGCGAGAGATGCGTAAATGGCTTCAACTTGCACAATCGGAGAAAGAAAAGAGGGGAAAAGGAACCAGCTCGGTGAAGATAGAGAAAAAGACACCGCATGTGGGCCCCAGTTTTACAATTAGATTTAAAAACAATAAAAAATCATTAAACAATTACTTGACTTACAAAAAGGATACGTGTAATTCCTTCTTTCTTAAGGACGGTCCAGGGGAATCCTCCCTCCCTCCCCCTCTCACAGTGCCGCCGCTGTAAACCGGCGGCGTGATCCTATGGATCATCCAGACGGTAGGCCCCTCCGGCCGTGGAGCACCGTAAAATGGGGAGCACCAAGGGAAAAAGTGGCATCCAAAGAAAAAGGATCGGACAACAAAGGTAAGAACCGAAAAATTTTGATCAAAACATCGAATCCCCATGAATAAATTCTTAAAAAAACTTTGGTAATCTCCTATTTTATTGATTAGAACACACTAACCTCCGTGAGAAAAAGAACAACTCAATCGCTTAGTTTGCTTCGAGCTCTTCACAAAGGACATATTTGTTTTTGTAAGAAAATCTTTGTACATACTTTCATATGCTACCACTCAAACCTCGCTAATTTAAAAAGTACAAAGTATACATTGCTTCATACAAACTTCACGCTTTTCCACCACTAGTGAATAAAAAAAAAAGGAGAGAAGGGAAAAAATAAAAAGATGTAGGAGAGATGTTCCTTGAATAGTGCAAAGATTTAGAGTCAACATTGAACAAAGATAAGGTTACAATAGTGATTGCTAGGCAATTAAAATGGAAAAGTCCATGTCTCCACCACTACATCGACCACCCACAAATACAACCTAAATTTGTTACAAAAAAAAGTACCATCAAAAGTATAGTCTTAAAATGCTAGTGGACAAACTAATATGCCCCGACTTGCACTACTAGGAGACTAATTCCACAATCTTGTAGCATCACCGGCTTCGGGCACAATATCATTGAGCATGGTCTTGGAATTTATCTCGCTAGGGACATGCAAAATAGCGGGAAAAAAATAGTCGCTGACATTTGATTCAAGAATTGGGATAAGTAAGTAGTTGAGCATTAGCAAAAACTTAAAAAAAAGTACAAGTAACTGAGAAGGGACATGACTAGGAATAGGTGACAAGATATGGACACAACCACATTTTTGGTACATCTTCATATCTCACCTGAATTTCTACATTTTGTCTACCTCTTTATATCACATTGGAATTCATGTCTTGACTAAAAGAAACTTATGTTCTCTTGCGGATGGGTAATGTAAGCCAGAATAAACTATTGGAGCAATGTAAGAAAATGAAATTTGTGCAAACATAGGGGTTCAAGACGATTCATACAGTATATGTTAACTCACAGATCTAATTACCCGATGGTTGTGCTAAAAGCAAAATTACACTAACACATGTAAATTATGTTGGAAGTCTTTTATGACTTTTGGACTAGATAGAGAAGAGAGGCAACAAAAAGAAGATCTATTACAAGTACAACTTGCACTATCTGCGCTGCTTATGAGGATAGTGCCACCGTAGCTCCACATACTCGGACATTAAACTTCAACCAGGTATGAAAAAAAATGGTGTTATTGGAAAAAAAAATCTTATTCCTCGTTAGCTTGTATAGTATGCAAAGAAATCTTATGTTAAGTTTTACCATGTGAAACAAAGAAAGAAAAGTTTTTGGTTTAGTGTTGAATATAATCAAACATCTTCATGGACATAATATATGCAAATGTAGATATATTGGGGATAGATTACATGATTGATGGACATAAATATGCATTAGAGATATATTAGGATAGATTAGATGATTGAAGGTAAAATAATTCAAAGTGTAAGCTTTCAATTACCTAGAATAGATAGATAAAAAGTGAAACCGGTTCTTATTTAAAAAGAAAATAAGTGCCGTAATATATGTCCTACAAAAAAGCCAATAGTTTATACTGCTCCATGCAGCTAACAAACTTTGTGTTTTTTGGCCAAAGAAATGGGGAAGTTGAAGATGATGCAAACCACTCCGAGATGCCAACAGTTGAAGTTGACAGAGAACAATATGAAGGGCAAAAGCTTGAGGCGCACCAAAGAAACTTTTTAGGCGTATCAAAGAAAGGGTACCGTAAGGTACCGATGGTGCGTAACGGGGTCAAGAGACGCACTGTAATCGAGGCAAGCGTTGAGGAAGGAGCCAACATTGAAGAGACTCATGAGATTCAAAAAAGCTTCGCAAGAGTTGGAAGATCAAGATCCCACAACAAAAGAAGAGAAGGAGATGGATGCCATGTTTCCCAAAGGCGAATATCCAACAATGGCGTAAATCATCTCCGCCCCTCGCACCAACCGGGCGGGATCCTATTCCGCTTTGAAAAGGATGCTTACGCCTTCTTCGCTTTCACGCTAGGCCTGTTGGATTTGCAATCAAAAGGAGCACAAATTATAGAAACAAGGAAGGACAGATGACAAAGTTGTTGCTAGTCCAGAATAAGCATAGGAAGAATGTGGTCGGTGACAACCCAAAGGAAGCGTAGGAGATCAAATTACATTCGTAAAATAGACCGCCAAGCGAGAGTCCAGCTTGAAGATAAGGCCTCGAAGGTTGGGTTGCCGACACGGTCAACCCGGAGCATAACCACGACCGCTACCGCCGGAATGGCTAACAAGGTTCATGAGGTGCCACACAAACATCTCGAGCACCGATAAGCGGTTCATCTCAATCTTGCAGAGCGGCAGGTGCCTCCCGGAAAGTGATGGCAATCTATAGATCCTTAAGAGGAAGCTTCAGAGCCGTTGGTTTTGATGAAGTTCATATCAAGAACATAGTGGCTGGGCGAGAAACGGAGGCATGTGAACAAGGATATACAAGACCTCCCGCAGCTTGTTCATGATAGAACAAAGCAAGTTCCTGGGTTCTACTACTACTCACTACAAATTTCGACTTCCGGATGATGGGACAACAAAGGAGGAGTGTCTTTTGGACAGATCCGATGGGCAAAAAGAACTCGGAGCTCTATGGAGATTATTTGGCATTTGACACCACTTTCAAAGACAAACAGTACGACATGCCGCTTTGCTCCCTTGATTGGGGTGAACAATCATGGAATCACAAAGGATATTTGGGTGTGGCCCGCTACGTAACCGTAAAGATGAGACATTTGATTGATTGGTTTTACGCCTTCCCGGATGCTATGGGTGGGAAGAGGCCATCAACATTATCACGCATCAGACAAGGCGATCGTGAAGTCAATTCGACTATCTTCCCCGATGCAACGCATAGATTCTCGCTTCGCACATTCTCGAGAACATAAAGAAGAATCAAGAGCTACCTAGCTACTGAGGACACATGGGCGCCTCCCGGGTACCTCATAAAGAACGCCATCACGTCGGAGGAGTTTGAGGAGGGGTGGTAGAAGATCATGCCGGACCCTCAACATAGAGCAGAGGGAAACACTTATGTCGAGAGCTATATGACATCGGCATCTTTGGGCCCCAAATTACTTCAAGAGCAAGCTATACCCATTCTCGCCGACCACGGGAGAAGCGAGAGTACAAAACTCGCTGTTCAAAGGGTATGTCATGCATAAGGACACGATAACAAGGTTCTTCGAACAATACCCAGATCATTCAGAAAAGAACCTCAACAAGTTGGACAGAAGAGGTATATTTCGTAAGGCAATCGTAGGCCCCACTTGGTCAAACTCCCCGATTGAGAAGGAGGCTATGAGCATCTTCACGAGACCCATCATGTCTCGGTTGCGTAAAAGAGATGCGAACAGCAGACAGCCACGTTGTCGAAGAAGAGAGTGGTGGCGCATATTTCCTCCTCAAGAGAGTCATTAGCTACAACAAGGCGTAGTATGACAAGAAACAATACAAGGTGAGCATATCTCAAGATGGGCAAAGCAAGATACGTGCTCATGTGTGAAGTTTCAAAGAGACGGGCTGCATTGCTGCCTTGTCTTCAATATATCAATGAGGAAAGGTCCGACCAAACTCCCGCAGTCATTCATTCATCCAAGGTGGACGATTGACATGGACGTAAAACTCGATGATATGACAAAAGCACAAGGAGGGGGGCAAAGAAACCGAAGATGAGAATTCAAAAGCACTACATTGTCATGATGAGCAAAATGTCCAAGCATTGTGTAGAAATGTGCAAGGACCAAGTGTCAAGGCAACTGCTCGATGATGGTGTTGAGAAGTTGGTCAAGAGCATAAAAAAGAAAAGGGATACTATGGCTAGAAATGAGGATGCCGCCGCAGTGTGCGATCGCTGCTCCTAGTGCAAGAGATATCAAAGCACAATGGGTAAGGATGCTACTACAGTGCCGGTGTCGCTATCGCAGGTGCCGGTGTCGCTAATCGCAAAGAGATAACATCACAATGGATAACATCCGACCATCAACACAGTTGTATACAATGACCCCCACAAGGGAAAAGGTCAAGCATGAATAATGCAAAGAGGATGAAGCCAACTCATGAGTTAATAGCAATGCCGAAAAAGAAGAAGCATCAAGTTCGGCGATGCAATCGCTTGCGATCGAAACTCATTTCAAAGATAAATGTCCATCTAGAAACAATGCAACGTGATCTTCGCCAAAATGAAAAGAAAGTCGAGAAAATACATGTTACACAAGAGAACAAATTTTATAGTTGTAGAATTTATAATTTCTAATAGTTTAGAATGCCACAAGTGGAAAAAAGAGGGCGTAGAGAGAATGTATCTCCATTATTGAAGAAAAAGATATATGTAACTCGAGGATGTTTAAGTATCGCACCTTATAGCTTCTTTGATGGCAACCGTTGTTCTTATGTTCTTTTGGGTGCCTTAAAAAGGTAATTAACAATCCGCTTACGGTACTTTCGAGGATGTTTCTCGCATATGTCAATGATAAAAAAATATCAGCATTTGTTTTTTTTCTTTTAAAAATAAAATAAAAACAAAATCTGTCACTATCGCTTGAAGAATAATTACAACGTTTATTTGAAAAAATACCTTACTACTCATTGGACACACTTTCCTGCCATCCCACAATTCCATGTACTTCATAATAAATATTCCACAATCATGGCTGTCCATTGACAAAAAAATGAAAACCGTGGTCAAGAACATCGTAGTTCCATCGACCGAACTTGGTGGTGGAGGCTAGATAGGTATTTCAAAGATGTTAAATCACCGCGATTAGTCCAAACAAAACCTTAGAAATGTATTTTTGCCAAATTGGCCGCGTGAACATGAAGGAGAACAAAAAAAAAAAAACCAAAAAAAACCAACAACATCTCTTTACTTCTCTCCCACTACCTCTCTCTTACAATCTTTCACTCTACCTCTCTCTCTCTCTCTCTCTCCCTCTCTCCTCCTCGCTATCCCTCTGCATCTCTCTCACTCTCCCTCTATTTCTCAATCTCTGTCCCTCTCTCTTTTGTGTAACTCTCATTATCTTTATCTCCATCTCTCGCCTCCTTGTCCCTGTCCTTATCCATCTATGTCCATCCCTCCCTGTCTCTCTCTATCTATACCTCCCTCCCACCTCTCTATGCATCTCCATCCATCTATATCTCTCTCACTATCCCTCTATCTATCTTTTTTTTCTCTCTCTCTCCCTCCTGACTCTCACTCTCTCCCCCTATTTATTCCTATATCTCCCCACCTCTATTTAATTATCTCTCTCTCTCTCTCTCCCACCCAATCGTCTCCTCCCTAACTCTCTCTATTTCTTTCTATGTTCCTATATCTCACCCTCTCAAACTCCCTTTCTATTCTGTGTGAATATAACAGTAGTATAAAGAATGGGAACGCACTTGCTCTCCTGTTGTGGTGTTGGCTCATGGATTTTGTTTGAAATCATCTAGATTGGGCTTGTCATACATGGACTCATAGAGCAGCCTGAAATTATTGCACTGAACAGGAAACACAAACATGGGGGGAAAAGTTAAAAAAATGATGGAAAAACATGAACGATAGAGAGAGAGAATTATCTTACTATCTGAACTGAGGTCTTCGAGTATCTAGCATACATTTTGCATGAGTTTAGGAGATCAAAACGATGATCTTTGAGGTCAACAACTATTAACCACCAATGCTCAAGTTCAAGAACAGGGATCATGACCTGAGTATTGATTGTAAAAAAAATAATTAAGTTAACTTAACCAATATTGATAATCGAGGGAAAAAAAAACTCTTCACTAACCATATCAAATTGGTCCATTGAAATTTTCAAGTGCTTCTTAACATATTCCTTTACTGCAGAGACGCTGAATGTCTTGCTTACCCTTAGTTTGTCCTGTTTTGTTCAAACAACAAGTATGAGGTGAATGAAAAAAAAAAGAAAATGCAAAGAGGTAGTTCATGAAATAGTAAATATAGCACAAAAGTAGAAAAAGAAATGTGGAAAAAAGAAAAAAAGAAGAAACAAATATGAGGCCGAGAGGGGATAAAAGATATAAATGTTACCACAATATCACTAGTCAAGAAACATTTGGTGGCATTTAATTCCTTGGCATGTAATTTCTTGTCAGAACGGTAGTCTATGTTCATTGCCTCACAAAAACATGCATCTCAAAGTTGCCTATCCATCCCTTAGCTTTGAAACATTCTCGCAAATTTATCTTCAGTAATATAGAACCGACCAATGTTGGCAACTATGTTACTGCAGAATTGATATAAAAGGGGAAACCCAAAGTTAGTGATGTCAATATATTCTGGAAAAAAAAAGGAAGAATGAAACAAACATCTCAATGGAAAAAACCAGTAGCTGTTTTTTACAAAAAAGAATAGTAATCACATTTTTTTCATCATGACAATTACAGTTCATATATGTACAAAAAAAGGTACATGTTCAAACATGAATATATATATATATATATATATATATATATATATATATATATATATATATATATATATATATATATATATATATATATATATCGCCAGCACTATTTGGTCCCCGGGTACTGAATGTATTTGGTCCCCAGACCCATCCACGAGCCCAGCAAGTCACGGCATGCCTTCCCGACCCTTTTTTTTTTTTTTTTTTTTCGCACAAGGATGAGACGGTCCGTCGGTCCCGAAATGGCAGATTCTTTTCGCAGTTTTCTCGTTCATTTTTTTTTCTCGTACAGCTTTTGACGTTGGTGAGTTTATTTTGACCATTTCTTTTTTTCGTGATATTTTTTCATACAACATTTGGCGTCCGTGAGTTTTTTTTTCGTGCATTTTTTTTCCCGTTGGCGATTTTTTTTTCCTGTGCAGCCTTTTGACATCCGTTAGTTTGTTTTTCGTGCAGCTCTTTAATACGAGAATTTTTCCAGCCAACTTTATGGCCACGATTTGAAACAAGTTTTGCCATGTGTGTTTTTATATTGCAACTTTCACACCGGAGCACCATATATTTCACTTTGAAACTTGAACTGCAACATTGAAGGGAATAGTTTGGGCATCAATCACATGTACAAATCATGATGACATCTGAAATAACTACATCAAGAACTCCACGGCCAGATTGGTTGCAGTAGCATGCCACTTATACAAGTTTGCGCTCTTCGGTAGCAGTAGCATCTGGCAGCATGACACTAAAGCCGACGCCCATCGTGCCTCTTTGTTGGCTACAAAAATGCAGTGCTGAAGTTCCAGCTCTTCATCAATTCATGACCCTGCTGCATGTGAAGAGATGACCAAGAAATCATCAACAAATGCTATGTGTAGAAAATATAAATAAGAAGCATCTAAATCTGATGATACAATAGGTTAATGAAAAATCGATATCACAATAGAGTTTAGGCAAGTGAAGCTGAATCAAACTGCTATTTCTACGGATGTGCAATCAATCGCTCATATGTCATGGCTAGCAACCATAGGAGATTTCTTTAATTAAGAAAAAAAAATATAGCCACAAAATGCAAGGATGGAGTTGAGAATTGTAGGAACTTGGAAATTCCAAGAGAATCAGCTTGCAATTATCTAGCAATCATAAGAGATTTCTTTTTAAAAAAAAAAAATAGCCACAAAAATGCAAGGATGACAGGTGAGAATCATAGCAATTAGGAAATTCCAAGAGAATCAGCGAAACAAATGGAACTTCATAAGCTAACTTTGCACTACCATTGTAGGGTCTAAATTTTTATTTACACATGATAGTTTTAACATTGAGGCTGACATAATTTTGTGTAGGGATGGATGCTTTCCATTATCCTAATATAAAAGAATATTATAAAGCACCAATCAAGATTCCTTGAATACATGTTTGCCACTGAATCGGTTCATTTGGGGAGCATACCTAAATAATTGATACAAGGGACAAGTGATATACCAACTCACAGACACTATCTCATAATAAATCTATCTAATTTGACTCCTCCCTTACATAATCAAAACCAGCATAGCACATTCAGAACAGAAAAAATCAAATCCTGCTGCAGCAGAGGAAGGCAGAGCCAATTTAAGGCAACACAACAGGAAGACAAAATTACCGGAACACATAAAAATGGACATGTGACGCCTCAACTGACCACCCCTTCTCATTGAGCACCTGAGTGATCCTAGCCATCAGCTTGATCACTACAAAAGATACCCACCTAAACCATCACAAGTCAGATAAGGCAATTGTTGAATGGGAAAGCAAATTTCATCTAATAAAAATATTGCTCAAAGAGGCATTGAGCTTTAGTTTTACTTTGCTAAGCCGAGGTTCAGGTTATTAGGTGTGAATTATTCCAAGCTGGAATAGGAGGCAATAAATGCAGCCTGTGGGGCCCATATCTATTGAAGCAAATGATACTGATAACAGAACCTAGCAATACTTCATTACATTTACTAACAATCTATGAAGATACACCAGTAATAAGAATTTGATCATCGACAAACTCTATGATATATATGACAGTATAAAAATTATAGGGAAATCGATATATTTTTTGTATCAGATATAAGACCCCAGCATTTAATGGGACCTTGAATTTCACTACTTCCTTCAGTACATTAGTAAAAGAAAAGCTCCTATGAAAAGAGATAGAGGATGGCTTAAGCTAGCAGTGGCTCGATAAAATACTAAATCTAGATTATTAGCCAACCAATTCTGAATCTGTATGAAAGCAGCAAATATGACAGTAAACATTAGATCCATTCAGAGTAGCATTATCGTCATTGTATTATTTTTTTGGTATCTGTGAGCATGAAGTCTTGACATAGCTATATACATGCCTCAACAGTTATACAACAAACTGCAGAATGTTTGTCGGCTAATTGCCAGCAAAATGAATTAGAAGAAAAAAACAGGCATTGCAATGAGAATTTTTTTAGGAAAGCAGTGTCAAAGAGAACCTGTTACGAGCTCGAAATGTTCTGTTCCAGAAGCATGTTATGCAACCAAATGACCAAGGAGTCTTGCAACAGAATAAATCTCACCTTCTTTCAATACTGTTCTAAATGAGTAAATAAAACAATCTGCTCAGATAACTATACTAACATTGGAGTTCCAAAGTGTAAAAATCACTGGGCTGCCACGCACAGATATTTTGCACGCCCTAGGTAGCACGAAGGTTCTTGGATCCCATGGTTGAACACTTCCCTGTAATGAGCTTTCCATGGCATATCATGTGCTGCATAAAATGATCACCACCTCAATATAACACAACCGTGAAGCATTGAACAATGACCATAACCCAGGAAAGGATAAGAAATAAAGCAGTAAGTGCTCGTCCTGAGACCTGATCACCTTCATCCTATCCTAGATTATAAACCATGCAAACCAATTATTCAAGCCCAAGTAGATGAGTGGATTAGTACACAAGAAAATAAAGCAATAATTTGCATCAGGCAATGCAATCATTATGTTGAAAATAGACACAAAGTAAATCAGTGGGCCAGCATCCCTAACTGCTTAAACTGTGAACCAGAAGGACCACAACTCTTATGTCCAGGAAATTAGAGAGAAGTGATTTGAGATGAACCTAATAAGATGGAAAACCAAGTATTTACCTCATTCCACCAAGCAGCAGGACATTAATCTCACATGTTTACACTACTCTGCAAAGTGCTATTCTATTGATCTATGTAGTGGTAACAGACGACAGTCATATAAAGATAGGTAATCTGAAAAACACAAACTGAAACTATAGGTGAAAAACTGTCAAAAAGTCAGATAAGGCAACTGTTGAATAGGAAAGCAAATTTCATCTAATAATAAAAATATTGTTCAAAGGGCATTGAGCTTTTTTTTTTTGCTAAGCCGAGGTTTAGGTTATTAGGTGTGAAATATTCCGAGCTGGGATAGGAGGCAATGAATGCAGCCCATATCTATTGAAACAAATGTATTGATAACCTAAAGCACAGACATCTAAAGCTAGGTAAACTGAAAAACAAAAACTGAAACTAAAGGTGAAAACTGTCAAAAAGATCAGTAAACCTAATCCAGAGGCCGGCACATAGCACATCCAGCTATCCATATCTTAATTAACGGACAATTTCAGTACAGGCGAGTGGCAATAAAAACCAAGAATTGAGGGATGGCCGCTTGATTACTTACTCAAGTACATGCGGGCAGCCTGATCTAGAAAGTACCTGGTGAATATATTGTCTTACGCCAGTATCCACACATGTGTAGCATAGACCCTTCGGACAAGAAACAGAAATTATGTGATATGTTGCTTAACTAGTCTAATATGAGCCCCCAAACACACACACACACAAATGGATGAGGATGACCAAACATCAAAAAGTTGAAGACACATTACACATGACTTGCAACAACATCCCTAAATTTTTAACCTCAAATAGAAGTATATTGAGTCTATTTATTTCCAAATTTTCTGAAATTTGAATCATGCTTGTACTTTCCAACGGAAAATTAGCAAGCTGGAAAAAAGGTCAATTTCTAATGGAAAGAAATACCAAATTTATACTCTTCTAATTTTTCAAGCATAATTAGCCACACAAACAAAATCAGTAACTGTAGAAGAAACTACTTATGTGAGCAATCATGGTTGTGGAGAAGGCGCCGATACAGACGGACGATGGGTATCAGTTGCTCCCTAGGCCTACTATGCCTTATCCAGGAGGAGTCAGTGCCGGTGAGGACAGGTGAACCTATTACTGAATCATTAAAGACAACTAGCTAAGTTAACTAGCTTACTAGCATCAAGAAACATCCTGAGTTACTTAGTGAATTCGTATTACAAACTCATTCAAGTGCTGAACTTCAGATGTCAAGTAAAATCACCTATGCAGTGGATAAAATCTCGGCATCATTCTCCTGAGCTTCGGATGCAGCAGCACGAAGTATATCTTCCAGAAGCAGCCCTCGCTCATGTGGCTGGGGCAGAGCTCGATCCTCAGGTCAGCCAGCTCGGGCGCCAAGCTTTCCACGGCCAGGATGTGATCTTGCTGCGCATCAGTCATGTCAAAATCTATGCTCCAAATCAACAATGCAACTGATAACACGAAGCCACGAACCATCGGAGTCGGCGTCGTCGGGGGAGGAGGGGAAGTCGAGCCACAGCTCAGGCCGCGAGGCCGCGTCCCGCACGAACGCGACCACCTCTTCCGTGACCCCCGCTGCCGTCTCCGCCCAGTCCGCGTCGCCCCCAGGGGCAGCAGCGAGGAGGCGATATTGGCGAGATCCGCTACGGCCTGGCGGCCAGGGAGCCGCACGAGGCCGGCGCCGAACCGGCCCGTGATCTCGGCCGGGTCCGGCCGTCGCAGTGCGACTTCGCCTCCAGGCGTCACGGGCGCGAGGAAGGAGGCGAGGCCCTGAAGCGGTTCGCGAGCTTGCCAGTAAGCTCGGAGAGGTCGTCGCGGACGCCGCGCGTAGGGGACGAAGAGCCCGGGGAGGCCGAGGGCCTGGGTCGCTTGCTTCGGGTTCGTCCTTGGTAGCGAGGAAGGAGTTCAACATGGAGGGCGCGAGCCACGCCATTGCCGGCGGCGGCGGCGATGCGGTTGCGTGCGATTGGTGCGGCCGTGCGGGGCCTTCGGGAGGTGGTACAGAGCAGCCGAACTGTAAAAAGATCGTGGGTGCGGTTAGGAGCTGCCTCTCGAGCTTTTTGGCTGGCTGGGGGGCCGAGGCCCGGGTGGGTGGGTGGGCCGAGGCCTGAACGGAGGGACGGGCCTGTTTGCCGAGGCTGGGGACTGAATAAATTCGGTACCCAGGTACCGTATAGCAGCGTCAAAGGGGCATAAGCCAGAAATAAGAGAAGCGCCATTTGGTTAGGGGCCCCACCCGCGCTCAAATCCTGGGTGGACACTTTATCCCTGGATTTATTTCGTGATTTCCGCCTGGCAAGCATTAAGTGGTAGGCGACGCCCCGGCCGACAAATGGCGCCGGGCTGTGGTGACTTCGTGAACTTCAAGATTGCCGGCTCGGCCCTTTTGGAGGTGCTCATAGGGGTAGGGTTTGCGTCGCGTGTGTTCATATAGGTGAGTGTGCGTGCGTGTTGAGCGCCTGCGTTGTGCGTTATCGTGTAATCTCAAAAAAAA
This sequence comes from Hyparrhenia diplandra, assembly GCA_015847255.1. Lineage (NCBI taxonomy): Eukaryota > Viridiplantae > Streptophyta > Magnoliopsida > Poales > Poaceae > Hyparrhenia > Hyparrhenia diplandra. Next base: position 51,118 of record JADLZK010010864.1, on the reverse strand, counting down.
AAAAAAAAAAAAAAGGTACCGTATAGCAATACTATATATATGTATATATATATATATATATATATATATATATATATATATATATATATATATATATGCAAATTTGGAAAATATGAAGTATCCAGAAGCCTGTACTATCAAAATTTAAAAAATTCTGAGAGCAAAGTTCTAAACCTAACAATATAAAGTTTATAATAGTAGATTACAAAGTTTTATAATGTCCAAGTGTAAAGTTTTGAATGTAGCAATATAAAGTTTTTAAATGTGACAAAGACAAAACCCGATAAATACAAAGTTGTATAAACTCTAAAAAGTTTTGAACCGACTACTACAAAGTTTATAATGTGATATATCAAAATGTTGAACCTAGCAGCACAAATTTTGAAATATCATGGTTCAAAGTTTTATTAATATATGATTCTAAAGCTTTTAACCTAATTTTTTTTACAAAGTTTATCATATAATAGGTCAAAGTTTTCGAGGTACCAAAAGATAAAGTTTTTATTGCGTAGTATAAAGTTTTTAATGCAGTAGTATAAAGTTTTCAAGGTACCAAATATAAAGTTTTTAATGCAGTAGTATAAAGTTTTAAATGCAAGAGTATAAAGTTTTCAAGGTACCAAGATAAAGTTTTTAATGCAGTAGTATAAAGTTTTCAATGTACCAAGATAAAACTTTACACTCGATTTTACAAAACTTTGAACCATGACATAGCAAACTTGTAAAGTTATTTTAGACTAGTAATATAATGTCATAGCTGAAAGGTTTTTTTAAAGATAGCAGTACAAAATTTAAAATGTGATAATTCAAATTTTTAAACTAGTGGCGTAAAGCCTAGCTTTGGACTATGGCGATCAGGCACCACATCATCCCCCGTAATCTCTCACACGCACCACACCACACCAGCCGTGCCATCAAAAACAAGATCCACGCGCATGGCAGCATCTGCTTAGACGACTATTGCTAACCTCCCTCGATTAGGACATGCATGGACAGTGCTTTGGTCTACACTCTACTCTAACTTGTTGCTCACTCACATGCAGCCGCAGCCAACTCCAGTATACACAAAAACCAGGAGGCGATGGACAGAGAAGCAACAAAACGGGCACAGCCACAGAAACGTTTGAAATGTTCAGCGCTGTGTCTGTGTCTGTGACTGTGTCTGTAGTGTGTGTGTGTGTGGACTAGGCGTCTCCTTTCAGGTACGTCTCTCTCGGCGTCACACACTTGCGTGTCAGGATGGTGCCATCCTCACAGTGCAAACTAGTCTTGTGCCTCATAAATACTTCTATGAATATGATATTAATATGCTACTATCAACATATGTTCCTTACTCAAAGTATCTTTTTGTTGGAGGACAGTTATGCATTGAGACATCTAATCTCACTTATAAGGCTAAGAAAGCTAAGATAGTATCGAGTTAATTATTTCTTTACTCCATACACAAGATTTTGAAAGGGCCCAAAATAAAAGTTCATTGTAGTACTATTTTTTTTAAATGGCCAATCAAACTCAGATGTACTTCTTGTGCTCAGTGAAAATCAATGTTCTCTAAAGATTTTTGTTTTGGAAAAATCTCACATGCAGTCTCTCTGTCCCTCTCTCTCTCTCTCTCCCCTAATCCTCAAGGTTTGAGTATTTATACTGAACTATTGCAGAAAGGTATCTCAATATCTTTCTCTCTCTCATGCTCTCTCTCCTCTCAATATCTCACTGTATCTCACTCTCTCTACCTCTCTCACTATCTCCATCTCTATCTCTATCTATCTCCCTAACTTTCTCTCCATCTCCATCTATCTATAAAAAAGTCTCTCTCTCCCTCTCTTTCTCTTGCTCTCTCTCCTATCTCTAAATATACCTACCTATTGCTCACCCTCTATCTGTATCTCTGTCCCACTCTCTCTCTATTCTATCTCACTCCCTCTATCTGTCTCTATCTCCATCCCTCTCTCTCTGTATCTCTCTCCATCTCACTCTATCACTCCCTCCATCTAACTCTCCCCTCTCTCTCTACATGTTCCTCTATAAACCACATGTTTTACGGAAAAAAAACAGTTACAAAGACATTTTATTAAATTCCTATTTCATAAATTAAAATAAACGCTCCATATATGCCATTATATGATCCATACGCCACAATTGAAAAACTAATTGGTGGATTTAATGAGATGGCAGTACAAAAACACACGAAAAATGTACGCCATGTTGAAAAACTATTTCCATAAATTAAAATATACGCTCCATATATGCACATGTGTTGATCCATTATATGACTCTAGCAACCACACAAAAAATACAAAACACATATTCTATAATGAGATGGCAGTACTACTCATTCAGCCAATACCGAAAAAGACTGCATGTGAGATTTTTTGAAAATGGCAGTACTACTCATGCAGTGAATGATTCCTTCTTCTTCTTGTTGTTTTGTGATAAGAACACAAGGGGTGCTTCGAGGTCTCCTTTCTATAAAATAAAAGAAGTAGCGATGACTCACACTAAAGGGCTACAGTACTAGTTTTCTCTCGGTCAAGTATCCACTTCTTTACACCTTCTCGTATTTTTACTCTCTCTTGATCTTCACACAATCACTCACATTCCCTAGTATAGCTATCGGACTAGGAGCATAACAATTTTACTTGTTTCTTTTTTGTTTTTTCTGTGGGTTGCTAGAGTCTCTCTGCTTTTTTCAACCAATTGCACTAGTTTACTCCCATGTTGCGCCATAGTTTAGCCCTCTCACACGCACCTGATTTCAAGTGACTATTTATACGTAACCTAAATATATTGGTGTTTCTGCTTTTATTTCCGTATAATTAATCGCATAGATCACTCATGTTCTTAATAGCACTAAGTCACCGCATGCACAACTCAGAAAAAAAAAGGTATCACATAGCCAACAACCAACAAACACTAAGTCACTCATGTTCTTAAAATAGTGTTTTTATTTTTTAAAATAAAAAGTACAAATAACCGATCCAAACATGTCAAAGCAAAAAAAATATACTGCCATTTAAAGTTAGATGAATACCTTTCTTCCTCGCTTTTTAGATACACGCCTAGTTGCCAATTCATATAATTTATTCTCGAGATGCCGACAAGTGAATCTTCTCGTGGGGATGGTTGAAGAACATATCTTGTGTACCCAAATGAACTGAAGGTTTCGAGCCCGCTTTCTTGCAAATTGTTCAGATGACTTCCTCTCTTAATAGCAGCACCAAAATACATGTAAAAAAAATAGGAAACACAAAAAAAAAAAAGTTATCATTCATTCACTAAAACCATAGTACAATATATGAAAATACATGTAAACTTGTATAAAAAGCGCTAAGGGTTGCTTACCACCATGAGCGTGGATGGATTTGACACTTGTTGATTCTGCAATGTCGGAGTTACATTGTCTTTTTTGCTTGATCCCCGAGACTTCTGACCTGATTCCAAATTACTAGGCATTCTGCTAGAAGTCTTGTCCAATACAATATTAATCAAGATTCTCGACTTAGCTTTTTTGAAGCATGTAACTCTGTGGACACTTAATCTTTGTTTTTTTCTTAGCCTTGTTACTATCTCAAGCGTAACCAGTGCGAACCACTTTTGGAGTCTTAGATATCGTAGCGACCTTCCTTTTAGAACTATCCACCGGACGCCCTACCCCTTGAAAAGGATCAGTACACCGTAATCAAGGTGCCTCTTTCTAGTGTCCGCACTTGTCAAAACAAAAAAAGGATAAGTTAAAGAAATTTGGAAATATGACTGCATGAATGCGTTTCGAAAAAATGAAAAAAGGAAAAAATGTGATGCAAGGCTAGTGTAGACACTTGCTCACCACAACTAAGTTGATTATCACCTTTAGCATGAGACTTCAAATTGCTTGTGTACTGAAATCGCTAACTTCAATACCAATTTTAGGGATGGTTGGAAATTTTGGAGTTCTGTACGAATAAGGCCGAAAGCATAGTTGATACTTCCGTTAGATGTTGACTCAAGATGAATTGGTACATCTCCACTATTTGTAGCGTCCCCGCCTTGTTCTTCATGTCCTATTACATTGTCAACAATATTCCGACCACCGTCATTCACACCCCGTCTTTTGTCACGTAAGGCTCACCAACAGGTTCTTCTTGTCCCACCAAATTTTTATAAGCACCTGTAAACCCCCTTGGCATTACCTGTCTTTTGGTATGCTCACCTTTGAAGGCTAAAGAACATTATCATCGCGATTCGGTGGGTGAGATTTTTGAGTTATCCAAACCTTCTACAATTAATCTCGATTTTCGGCATCCTTGTTGATATTTGAAACAGAACCACTGTGAACCTCTTGTGTTGTCTTTCTTGACAACATCAATCTTCTTTTTCTGACTGCTAGATGGAGGTACTTCACCTTCTAAAGAATCTGGTACTACACTAGGTGTACTGGCTGCACATGTAAACACATATAGCAAAAAATAAGAAGAAACTTTAGTTTTTTTTAAAAAAAAAAAAGTATTGTGAATACTTGCTCACCAAAATTTGAAGGACGCCCGCCTAGTTGACCCGGTGTCCACCTCAACATTACTTTCCCATTTGAGCAAATCGGGAGGTTCATCAAAAGGGTTTCTGACACCAATAGAATTGTCTTGGCTGGACAGCAAAATTTCATTGTCTTCCTGACTTGCATCTGCTTCATTGGGCTGAAGAACAAACTCAAGTTTGCTTGCACTATCTTTGTTCTTCATTTTTCCATGCACAACATTCTGGGGTGAATCATCAACTACTTCCTGTTCACTGCTGCTCTTTCTGGTTCGACTAGGCATACCTCCATCAAGTTTTGCTTTCCCTTTTCTTGTTGCCTTTGACATGTATCCAAATTGTGTTGAGTTCATTGCCCTATTATTCGCAAAGGTAGTCGCACATCCGTGGATCTTCTACTTCCATCTCTCGATGAGCCCCTTTGTCCTTCTCGCTACGGGTTCTCAAGCCTACACAAAACAGTGTAGCATCCCTTTGCTTGCTTCTCGCTGCACGGTAGTCACCCCTCGAGCAAATTCCCTTTGTACATGATCGAGTCGCTCCATCGCCATGGCTGTCCATGGGGACATATGGACACTGGGCATCATTAGCTCCCGGAGCGTAGTGCCAAAGAACACCACGATTACTCCACATGAACTCGCCATGGAGCAAAGTTGACTGGAGACAACAGGTTGAATTGCGTAAATGGATGCCGCCATGATATCTCTATGAAATTTGGTGCACATGTCCCTGATCTGACTCCTTGCCTATTCAACAAAAGCATACAACAAAAAATGAAAAGAGTAAAAAAATAATATATAAAGAAACTAATAGTGCAAGTTTGAATAGCATGAATAGAAAATTAAAAAGATCAAAAAGAGGGGAAATGAGTAGTTACATTTGCTTGATTGTTGACTCTGCCAAGTTTAAATCATCATGTGGTGCCATGTTTTCAATGAAACTCTCAACTTGTGCGGGCAATCTAGCGAAAATTGTTGAAGACAACGAACCAAAGAACTACAAATGGGGTCTCACCGACATGCTTTAGCTGTTACAAAAATAAAATCTATGTAAATTTCATATTTAAAAAAAAATTGCAGCATACTAAACTTAGCATTTATGTCCGAATAAGTTTAAAACTTATACTACAAAGATACTAAACTTTATCATTGTCAACACCTAAACATAATAATTAGTTTCCTGAAAATTTTAAAATCACATACATCAATGTCCCCGAAAAAATTGTCGTCACCATCCCTTCCAATTCCAAATATTCATTGACCATCCGATCATTCCAAACCTTGATACGAGGCCAATCTTCACGTAGTATGATACCCGGTGCCTTCACGTATTCAAAGAATGCAAACTATGTGTCCAACAAAAAAAATTGTGAGTTTCAGATAATCAAGAAATGGTAAAAGAAGGCACATGTTTGCAAAAAAAAAAAAGCCTAAAAGGTTTCAAAAGTACCCACCACTAGCGAGAATGATGCAACCACAAAATGTAGGCATCCGATAGGTTTCAAATTTATAGATTTACGAAAGCTTGTATTCCTTCTACTAACCAAATAACAATAAAAGAGCTCTAGTCATACTTTCCTATGTCCGCAAATGTAAGCAACCTGCAGAGTAATATCTTTTGCTCGCTCTTGGATAACCTGTAGGGACAGAGAAGGGATGAAAGTGATATCGGCATGAAAACACGGACAAACTTCTCTCCGGTAAGTTCGGGGCTGACCAAGCTAAACAACTCATTGATAGTCGGTGCAAATCATGTTCCAAAAGTATCACCAAGAACGGTTGCTATTTCTTCCCTTGAAGCATGCTCTTTGATTTTCCAACCACCTAAAGGTACTCCAAGTATCTCGATGCGCCACAAATGCATTTAGTTCAAAAGTACACCCATTCTCCATCCACACGGTCCTTGTCGCTACATCAAATCTGCATGCCAAGATATACGCTACTGATCTGGGTAATTCATTGCGATCAAAGTGCAACAAGCTACCAAAGCCATAAGCCTTGACGGAAGCTCTTTGTGCATCGGTCAAATTCTTTATAAAATTTGAAAACTCACTCACACTTTGTACTTGTCTTTGAAACTCTGTCAAAATAGAAATAAAGAACCAAACTTAGTATGTATGATGACATGAAAAAAAGTGAATAAAAAGATAATAGTATCAAAAGAAGTTCAACTGTCATACATCGACATTACTTAATGTTGTAGGCAGTAAATTTTAACTAGCAAGTACATAATTTAAAAATAGTTCAAAATAAAAGTTTTATGTTGCAATAGTTCAAAGTTTTTAACCTAGAAATTAAAAAGTTTTTCACTATAATAGTATAAAAGTTTTATATCTAGTGTAAAAAGTTTTGAACCTAGCAATGAGAAGTTTCTAATATTATAGTGTAAAGTTTTGAACCTGAACACCCCGCCCTCCAAAGCCGCACCGCACCGCCCCCCTTCGGGCGCGCACGTGTACACATAGCACCTTGCTTACACTTTTCGTTCTCGCTTAGTGTAAAAGGGTTAACCCGAAGGTGATATGGCTGGAAGGCAAAGGCTTATAAGTTGGCTCCACCCTTGCTCAACTAGCAAGGTGGTACTAACATGTGCACTCAGCACTCATAGGCCACTCATGGGCCACATCCAAATTGGGTTAGGTGTCCACGAACCTACCAAGAAAAGTTTGTAAATATTTTTAGTCCAAAGTTTTTAAAATAGAAATATAAAGTACCAACAAGTTCAAAGAAAAGTTTATTATGCAATAGTTCAAAGTTATTTATATAGCAATATAAAGTTTGCTATCTCATCATTCAAAGTTTTATAACAACAAGTCTAAAAGTTTTTAAGCTAGAAATTAAAAGTTTTTCAAGACAATAGTACAAAGTTTAATATCTAGTGTAAAAAGTTTTGAACCTAACAATACAAAGTTGCTAATATTATAGTGTAAAGTTTTGAACCTAGCACTAAAAAGTTTTTAAATATTTGATTCCAAAGTTTTTAAACTAGAAATAAAAAGTACCAACAAGTTCGTAGAAAAGTTTATTATGCAATAGTGCAAAGTTATTTAAATAGCAATATAAAATTTGATATCTCATGATTCAAAGTTGTGTAACATCAAGTGTAAAGTTTTCATCCTAGAAAATTTAAAGTTTTCCACTATAATAGTACAAAGTTTTATATCTAGTGCAAAAGGTTTGAACCTAGCAATAAGAAGTTGCTAATATTATAGTGTAGAGTTTTTGAACCTAGCACTAAAAAGTTTATAAATATTTGATTCCAAAATTTTTTAAACTAGAAATATAAAAACCAACAAATTCAAAGGGAAAAAAGTTTATAATGCAAATAGTTCAAAGTTATTCAAATAGCATTATAAAGTTTGCTATCTCCCCGATTCAAAGTTTTGTAACAGACAAGTGTGAAGTTTTCAACTAATCTCTTAATTTAGTTTTAATCGAAACTAAATTTTCTCAACCTATAATGCAAAAGTTTTAAAAATATACCAACACAAACTTTGTTACTTCATAGTTCGAATATTATAACTAGTAGATATAAAGTGATCTGAACCTAAAAGGTCATGTAGTTCAAATAAAAAAAAAATTATTTGGCATTATAACATACCTTCTTCGTCATTGCTTTGGCTTTTAAAACTTTCTCGATGAAAAAATGCAGGTACTAGCTTCACTCCACGAGAATCTGTTATCGCAAAATTTAAAAGAATTAATGGAGTTGTAACAAGGCGTATACTCTTTCGTTAACTTTCGAGAGACTATGCATTGCGCAAAAAAAAGGCGGCAAAGACATATGACTTAAAAAGCCATCCTTACACACAATGTCCAAAGCTCGACACATTGAATATTATTTGAACTCACTCGATGACTAAAAAGTAAATGCAAACCATATAATGATGACAAAGAAAAACAAAGATATTTGAAAACCACCATCACTATATCTCTCCCTCTATCCATCTCCCTCTCTCCCTAGCTCTCTGTCTCTATCCTTTTCTCTCTCTCACTCTATACGTCTCTCTCTCTCTCCCTCTCCCACTCTCTCTCTACCTATCTCTACCTCTCTCTCCCCTATCTCTCCCCTCTTCATGCTACCAAATTCACATTGATATCACATTGATTACTGTTGAATGGATGCAACTAAACATCACCCATAAGCTTTACACTAAAAAAAGGATAGAGATAGAAAATGCAACAGCATACAACAAAGTGCCCAATATCCTATCCCTCTACTTGTCCCTCCATCCCTCTTTCTCTCACTCCTCTCTCTACTTATATCTCTCTCTATCTAACTCATAAGGAGACAAGCAAAAACAGGCACCAGCATACCACATAAACACCAAAAAAAACATGCATTGTTTAGTTCATAGGTTAGCCTGCGTTGAACACAACCCAACAGAGAACTGGTATGCAGGCAGAAAAAGTATAGGGTATTTGATCAACAATAACCTACCATGCTAGCAAAACAAAAAAAAAAAAAATTAAAACCCACCTTCACTATATCTCTCCCTCTATCCATCTCTCTCTCTATCCCTCTCTCTCTATACCTCGCTCTCTGTCTCTATCCTTCTCTCTCACTCTATACCTCTCTCTCTCTCCCCCTTTCCCTCTCTCTCTACCTATCTCTCCCTCTCTCCCCTCTATCTCTCCCTCTCCCTATCTATCCCATCTCTACCTCATCTATCTATCCTGTTTTAAATTCTCATTTGTGTTATCCAACTGTTGAATGCTTTAAACTAGTATATTAGTGTAAAAATTGGAGCCTCCTGTAAATGATAAACTACATGTTGAAGTCATAAATAAATCACATAAGAAAGCACTGATATATGGGAAGGTATAATGGAATTCTATTAATCAATTTTAACACTAATATAATACACCCGAAAACCGACTTTTTGAATCTACTTCACTGAAGTATGAAAAGATAATTCTAAAGATGAAGCATTTGAAGGCATAAATATCAAACCGGAATTGAGGTGCGAGAGACGAAGATCAAGAATGCATGAAGGTTCAACTTTTTTTAAAAAATGCCCGAAGGTGGTATACACAGAATGTTCATGTACTCAATAGGCCAATAGCTGTAATTGAGCTCATGTACATATTCCCTTTGTTGCAAGACAAGTGTTCACATTTGACCCAATCACCCCACAACCCCATTTTAATTGCTAAGATTTAATATATATACAACTGAAATTAGTGTCCTACCCTGCTTCCTCGTATCCCAATGCCTCTCGGATCAGGGCACAAACGCCTCTATGCTAACTCAAGATTAGTGGTTTACCAAAGCTGATATGCCTACCCAATCCATCTTCAGGGCAGCTGCTTCACTGCCCCTACCTACCTACCACAGCGGGCAAAAAAAAAAAACGTAAGCAGGGGACTGGATAGGCAGGGAGCGGCAGAATCACATACCTAGATGAGCTGCAAATATTGAAGGCCGCCAATGGCTGACAATATAGATGTAGTTACTGCAGCAGATGTTCTATCTTAGTGTTGAATGATTTCCCCCACTGCTGACACGAGAAAAAAGCAATTAACAGATCACAAATGCATAATTTGGTTACCTCAAAGGACCAAAAACATGGTACAATTCATATTAGGGCTTGTGATATCATTATTTATGTGAAGACATAGAGTGGGTGCACCCCACAAGAATACTATAAGTGTAGACACACAAAGATATCAGATTCCATCTACTCTAAGTGCCACCCAAAAATCAACTTGAATCAGGGAGATATAGCATTTTCCAGAAAAACAAAAAAGAGTGACTCATGTATCTGTGTTCATACTTGATACCAATATAATTCTCATCTATGTCAGACACTTAAAGCAATAGGCATGTTAACGACCCTGTGACAGAAACTTACCTCATTCTAACATTAAAGTGATCTACTGATGTTTGTAGCTAGTTCAAAGAGTGAATAAACTGATTCCTGAAAGAGTTATACTTGGATGTCTTTGTAACTCACTCTCTTCCCCCTCCCCCTCTCTCTCTACATCCCTTTCTCTCTCTCCCTATGTCTTTCTAACTCCCTCCATCTCCCTTTCTCTTCTTTGTCTGCCACTCTCTCTCCATCTACCTCTCTCTCCATATCTTTCCTTATCTATCCCCCTCCCTCTGTCCCTCTACCTCTATCTCTCCCTATTTCCCTCTCTCTCCCTCTAATGATGGTACAATATTATAACGATCGGATTTAGGTCTACAAAATTGGACAAAATAAAATAAGTCTAAACCTAGCATGGAACAAGTAAAAGTTGAGCTCTCAAGCTAGAAAAATATGTAGTCAAAGTTCAGAGGTAATGATAAATGTTTCAGTAGGTCACATGCTATAAAGTATCAATCAAAAAATTTTATGTCCAGACCAGACAAAACAGTTCAAGAAACCACAACAGGTATTAGTGCAATTATTGACTCTTGTACTATAACTCCCACGAGAGGATAGTAGGGATCATAGAAAAGATCTGCATGCATAAACAGATGGAAAATGTCTTTTTTAGCAGAAAGGGATGATCAGTACATTTACATGTTAGTTGAATCAAACATATATTGGTCAAATTTGCATATGCAGCAGAAAGTTTTAACATGTAGAGTGGACCTTGAACCATAGGAGCAACAACATTTACTGCGATTTTGCGATGCAGATTACTTGAAAAGAGCCAAGTTTCTAACAGGAAGAGAAACATATCAAAGATTGCAATAAATAATAGAGCATTATAAAAAAAATGTCAACTAACATGTCAAACAATCATTGTTGACAAACTATTGTTAGGAGCAACTAACATTACAAAAGTACTACATGTCAAACAATCATTGTTGACAAAAGGACATACATAGACCAACTTAGAATCTGGTTTGCTTGGCTGCTCTCCTTCTCTCTGTTCCCAGAGTACTCTGTTTAGGACCCCTTATCTTGTAAGTACTCACATTATCTGTACTCTTTGTTTAATATATTCCTCCGCCACCAGGGGGCTTCCCCCCCCCCCCCACTTTCATCTATTAAATGTATATCTTCAATTTTAAGTCAGTTACTAGCATTAGTGTTAATATATATGTATTTTATCTAATGACCCCTGTTGTCTCGATCCTGTCGCGGAAAACTAACCAAAACTAACAATCTACAGACATTTAAAATCGGGAGCTACAGGCCTTTAAACAACTAGTTCAAAAATTCATTTAAGACAAATTTGACTCGTTATAACCAAACTTATTTGAAACAGAGCATGGGGAACTCTAGGCCCCCAAAGAACAAAGTATCATCTCTGTCTCCCCAAGTTGCAGTGGACAAAAAATAAGTACACATGAACAGAGCCTTGAGAGGGGTAGGAGCAAGGTGCCGCGTACCTGTATAAGCTGAAAACCGTTGGAGGCTACCAATGGCTGACGATGTCCTCAATGATTCATAGATGGTTCTCGCGGTCTGATTTACTAATCCCCGCAACCACTCGGATTCTCAAACACAAATCAGCCTCCACCTCCAACAAAATCGGCCAACAAAAATCCGCTTGCCGACGACGTTATGCCCAAGTCGAGACCAAATCCAGCTATGAATCAAAAATCCTACATATACATAACACCATGAGGACAAATCCGGCTCGAAAACGAAATCCTCCTCTCAAAACGTAATGAAATCGGAAAACAAATAGGAATAGGCACCTACAACAGCGCAACAATGGGGATAGGCACCTACCTCGTCGAAATAGACACCACCGACGACGAGAACCCTAAATCCTTGCACGGCGAGAAACACATCGTCCACCCGCGCACGTAGAGCGGAAGCGCGCCCCGGGGCGCGGCGATGACGCGACGGGCGTGCGGCCGAGATGGAGCACGCGAACGCCCGCTAGGGGAGGTACGCCGCGAGAGGAGGTCGCCGTCCGCGGAAACGCAAAAAAATCCGGCGAGGGCTTTGCAAATGAGCGCGTCGACGCCGGAGATGGAGCGCGAAGACGCGCGACGGGCGCCGGCTTGCACAAAATAGGGCGCCCCCGGAAGGATAGTCCGCCGTGGGCCGAATCGAAACTCCGGCGAGGGCTTTCGTTGCGTCGAGCAGGGGGAAATGGGGAAAGGAGGAGGGAGAAATGGAAAAGGAGGAGGGAGAAATGGAAAAGGAAACGGTGGGGGGCGGTCACGGGCGGCGTTTCACTGTTCAAAAAAAATTAAAAAAAATTCACGCAAAGGGCCCAAACAGACCTGCGCGTGGGCTCGGCTCTGGCTCTGAGAAGACTGGAGAGAAGACTAGAGCGCGTAGAGGAGCGTGCGCTATTTTCTGAAGTAGCGCGTGTGCGCCAAATAAGAATTGGGCAACTATGATGATGTAACGTGCTGGCGTGAGCAGAGCCGATCGATACCGTTTCGAGCGTGATAAGGGTGATATAAACTAAAACTACAATAAAACTTGCAGATCTAGCATATATCGACAACTTTTGAACGTAAAGCAGAGCAAAACAGGCTTAACTGATGAAGGAAAACCTACTCAGATCTACTACACATTCGGTAACGGGGTGAGATCTACCGGGTAAGGCAGAGCTCGATAAATTGTGAATAAATCTAGACGAAACAACAGCGATACACTCGAAAGTCAGAGCCAGGTCTAGTCAGTGGATCTAGATCGGGTCATTGCTTTCTCAGAACAGTCAGTTTAGTACAATCTAGGGTTAAGTCAGCTTTAGAACAGAGAAACCGATCTTGAATCGGGAAGAATAAAACACTCAGAATCGAATTCATAACCATTAGAAATGTCAGATCCGGCGTGGGTAAAAGGAGTCCTACCTTTTTCTCACCTTCGTCGGCATCAGTGGCACCACCGATGGACGGATCGACGGAGCCGCGCGGCATAGCGCACGCGCGCGCCGGCGATTCATCCGGGGCGGTGGCGCCGTTTTCCTCACCTCCGGCCGCCCATGGTGGCCTGCTCCTCGCCGTCGTGGGCTCCTGTGTGGGCGCGGTGGATGGAGAGCGAGGAGGGGGGAGGGTCGAGCTAAGAGGATGGGGAGAGGAGGCTGGCATGGCCGGCCGTCGCTTTGCCGGCGTCGGTGGCCGAGCGGTCGCCGGCGTGGAGGTCCGGCAAAGGCACCCCTCGGGCACCTGAGCGGCTGTTGGGGGAGTTCGAGAGAATGGGAGAATACGAAATTAGGGTTTGGGATTTCGGGAACCGGATTATATACCTCCGAAATCCGCTCGGCCGTCGGATTTAGGGCGCCGGATCTGAACGGCTCGAGATCGAACGCGACCGGCCTCACAGGCCTGCGGGAAAGAGCCCCAGGCGGGCGCTCCCAAGTGCTTTCGGGCCGCATTCGGCGTTGGGCCGAATGGTTCGCCGGGCCCGTTTTTAGCTGGAATTATTTTCCAATTTTCTCAGCGATAAAAAAAAAAAAAAAAAAAAGATCTTTGCCGGGCCGGCTTCGGGTTTTTCGTGCTCTCCCTGTCGCCAAGCACCCCGGCCTATGGGCCGTTTTTTTTTTGGGCCAAAATTTTTCCCCGGTCCAGTCATAATAACAGAAAGTTTTTACATTTTTCTTTACAATTTCAGTAATATTTTGACATTTTGAGTTAAGTTTTGAGTTTATTTTCTGTTAAATTTATGAACCAACGGGATTAAATTTTTCGTGAGAGTAATTAAGATTTTAGAATTATTATATTTATTAGCTTCCATTTGCATCAGTTATTCGTTGTCTCTTTAATTAAATTGGAACCAACGGGAAAATTTAATTTTAAGAGCAACTATTCAAGATTAGCAAATTTATGATATTGTTATTTTCTTACCAACGTTGATGATATCAATATTATGAATGCTTTTGTTTCTAAGTATTTTATGCATTAATTCTATTTCTGCCCAACGGTGATGTAGAATTAGTGTAGAAGGAATTGTATGTTTTAATTCAGACCAACGTTGATTTAAAACATGCAATCTCATGTTAAGTTATTTTAATTTTAAGTGTTCTCACCAACTTTGTCACTAAAATTTCAGGACTTGCAAACTAGGGAGCAATGATCCCCACTCTGAATGGCTCCAACTACAAGCTGTGGCTGGAGAAGTATAAGGCTGCCCTTGTCATGAATGAGGATGACTTAGCACTTGACACACCGCGTCCCACTGAGCCAGTGGCACCGGTAAGATTAGAAAATGAGCAAGATGCTGCCTTTGAGACTCGTCAGCGTGCTCATGCTGAACAAGTGGCTAAGTATCAGCTTGAGAAAAAGCAATGGGACACATCCAATAAGAAATGTCTCACCTTAGCTAAGACAACCATTGCTGAGCCTATCAGGGGAGCACTCCCAGATTGTGACACCGCAAATGAATACTTAGAAAGAGTTAAAGCTCAGTTTCATGGGACTAGCAAGACCCAGGCTGGCATACTCATTAGAGAATTGACCACTAAGAGATACAAATATGGTGGTGCGATTCCTGTTAGAACCCATGTGCTTGAGATGAGTACCATAGCAGCTAAGCTTACTGCTATGAAAATGCCTCTGCCAGATCCTTTTGTCAATCATCTGATCTTTGCTTCCCTTCCAGTTGAGTTTGAGGCTCTTGTTATGAACTATAACCTGATGCCTGATGAGTGGAACATAGATAAGGTGATTGCCATGTGTGTGGAGCAGGAGGATAGAATTAAGGCTTTGAAGAATGATCAGAAAGATCAGAATGACTCAGCTAACCTTGTAAAGGATGGTAAGAGGAAATTCTATAATAAGAATGCTAGCCCATCAGGGAAACCGAAGTGGGATGGCAGCTCCTCTTCCAGGGCACATGGTAAGGCTACTCAGGCTCCTCGGACCGACAAGAAGCCATTTTATCCAAACAAAAAAGAAGCCACACTTGGCCCCCTCGATCGATTAGCGTTCTGTGAGAAACATGGCCATCGCCAGGAAGATTGTATTGGTTTCCTGAAATGGTGCAATAAGAAAGGTGAGGATATTATTACATTAGTAGATGAATCCTTGTATGTAAGTTATGCACAATCTACTTGGTGGATTGACTCAGGTGCAACAATTCATGTTGCTAATTCTTTACAGGGATTCGTTTCGAGGAGGACGCTTCAAAGAGGAGAAAGAAGAATTAAGGTGGCAAATGGAGTACAAACCGATGTTGAAGCCATCGGAGATTTATCATTAGAGTTATTAGATGGTTTTGTACTTAGGCTATCGATGTACTCTATATATGTTCCCTCTTTGCGTAGAAATTTAATAAAAAGCGTTTCTAAGTTAGATGATGATGGATTTGGATGCCATTTTGGTAATGGCAAGTGTGAGATACTATCTAATAATAAGTGTGTTGGTCTTGCCTTCCGACAAGACAAACTTTATTTGTTATCAGTTTCTGAGAATGTGAATGTTATATCCAATGAGAATGAGAATGAGAATGCCTCCTCGTATGCTAATGTAAGTAGAAAGCGTAAGAAATTTTAGAATGACTCTTGAAAATTATGGCATTGCAGATTAGGCCATATTTCGAGGGGGAGAATTGATAGATTAGTCAAGGCTGAAATTCTTCCGCCATTAGAACTCTCGAATTAGATCAATGTGTTGGACTGTATTAAGGGAAAGTATGTTAAGAAAATTAAGAAAGATGCCAAACGAAGTGCAGGGAACTTAGAAATAATCCACACGGATATATGTGGACCTTTTCTTGTTAAAAGTGTGGATGGTTATGATTCATTTATAACATTCATAGATGATTATTCGCGTTTTGGCTATATTTATCCAATTAGAGAAAGATCAGAAGCTTTAGAAAAGTTTAAGATATTTAAGGCAGAAGTAGAAAATCAACATAATAAGAAAATTAAGATAGTAAGATCAGACCGTGGTGGGGAGTACTATGGGCGACATACCCCGTTTGGCCAAGTTCCAGGACCTTTTGCAAAGTTCCTACAGGAAAATGGCATAATTGCTCAAGATTCCCCGCCTGGTGATCCTCGGAAAATGGAGTGGCCGAAAGGCAAAACCGTACCTTAATGGATATGGTGAGAAGCATGCTAAGCTACTCTACGCTACCGATAAGTTTGTGGATGGAGGCGTTAAAACCCGCTATTCATATTCTTAATCGAGTACCAAGTAAGTCGGTGCCTAAAACACCGTATGAGTTATGGACAGGAAGAGTCCCCTCACTTAAGCATTTAAGAGTGTGGGGTTGTCCTGCTGAGGCAAAAGTTTTTAACCCAAATTTAGGAAAGTTAGACCCTAAGACAGTCAGTTGCCATTTCATTGGCTACCCAGAAAGATCAAAAGGTTACCGCTTTTATTGCCCTGACAGGCATACAAAGTTTGTAGAAACAAGACATGCTGAGTTCTTAGAAGATGATGTGATCAGGGGGAGTATGGTAGCACGAGATATTAGTCTTGAGGAGAAACGGGTTCATGCCCCTACTCCAATGTTTCAGGAATCATACTTTATGCTGCCTATTGTTGCTACACCTACGGTGGTGTCAGATACCATGGTGCCAGAACCTGTTGTAAGTTCACCTGTGCCGACAACAAATGAGAATGCGGAACCTGTCCTTCAGGATCCATTAGAACCACCTGTCGTGCATGAGGAAGAACCGCAGCAGCCCCCTATAGCGCCAAATAATGAGGGCCTTAGAAGGTCAAACAGAGTTAGAAGATTAGCAATATCAGATGATTTTGAAGTATATGAAACTGAGGAATTTCATATGGAGGATGTCCCCACCACATATGAAGAAGCCATGAGAAGCGATCAATCAGTGAAATGGTTAGAAGCCATGAAAGATGAGATAAAATCCATGAATTCCAATGATGTTTGGGAATTAGTGGATATTCCTAAGGGAGCTAAGAAAGTAGGTTGTAAGTGGGTATACAAAACTAAGTATGACTCCCAAGGGAACATTGAGAGGCATAAGGCGCGACTCGTGGCAAAAGGCTTTACGCAAAGAGAAGGAATTGATTACAATGAGACCTTTTCTCCAGTCTCATGTAAAGATTCTTTCAGAATTATAATGGCGCTAGTAGCACACTATGACTTAGAATTGCATCAGATGGATGTAAAGACGGCATTCCTTAATGGGGACTTAGAGGAGGATGTATACATGGCACAACCAAAAGGTTTTGTTGTGGAAGGAAAAGAAAACATGGGATGTCGCCTAAAGAAATCCATTTATGGGTTAAAGCAAGCTTCAAGACAGTGGTACTTGAAGTTTGATAACACAATAAGAAAGTTTGGGTTTAAGGAGAATGTTGAGGACAATTGCGTCTATGTAAAATTTAAGAATGGTAAGTATATTTTCTTAGTCCTGTATGTAGATGATATCCTGCTAGCAAGCAGTGATATGGCTCTACTACTGGAAACAAAGAAGTTCTTGTCCTCACACTTTGATATGAAAGACCTCGGTGAAGGATCTTACGTTCTGGGGATAGAGATTCACCGTGATAGAAGTAAAGGGGTATTAGGACTATCTCAGAAGGCATACATAGAAAAGATTCTTAAGAAATATTGTATGCATAAGTGTGGCTCATCACCTGCACCCATTGTCAAGGGCGATAAGTATGGGGAACATCAGTGCCCCAAGAATCAATTCGAGCTCGAACAAATGAGATCAGTACCTTATGCATCAGCTGTTGGAAGTTTACAATATGCTCAAATATGTACTCCCGACATAGCATTCGTTACCGGGTTACTTGGAAGATATCGAAAAAATCCAGGTCCGTAACACCGAAATTAGTTAAGAAAGTCTTGCGTTATTTGCAGGGCACAAAAGGCTTCATGCTAACTTATAGAAAATCAGACACACTTAAGATAATAGGATACTCAGACTCAGATTATGCGGGAGATGAAAGAAAATCCACTACAGGATATATTTTCACTCTCGCAGAAGGAGCTATATCGTGGAAAAGCTCAAAACAAAACCTCGTTACATCATCCACAATGTATGCGGAGTTTGTAGCATGTTATGAGGCCTCGGGTCAGGTGAATTGGCTTAAGAAGTTCCTACCCGGTTTAAGAGTGGTAGACAGCATTGAGAAACCACTTAAGTTATATTGCGATAATAATCCCGTAATAGAATACGCTCACAACAATAGGTCAAGTGCTGCCACCAAGCACATTGACATTAAGTACTACATTGTGAAGGAAAAAGTCCGGGATCATGTTATAAGTCTAGAGCATATAAGTACAGATAAAATGTTAGCGGATCCGCTCACAAAAGGCTTACCACCCAACGTGTTTAGAAAACACGTAGCCGGCATGGGTTTAATGGAAAGCCTATGATTCCTGGACACTTAGGGCCCAAAATTAGATTTTAGGACTTTTATTTCATATCAGAGTAATGTATTGTAGCTGTTAAGTCTAACGACAATTTGCTGTGACGACGAGACACGCTCTACGCATAGCTTTGTAATGGGATGAAGTTTAAGGAATAAGTTTTAAGTTAAGATTAAGATAAGTTATTAAGAGGAGATCAAGGGGGAGAATGTTAGTATTTTGATCTCTCTTGTTTTGGGCCCAACGGACCGAACTAACCTTGATCCGCTCCCTGATCGGGGGAGCCCAACCCACTAATGGTTGGAGGGCCCCTGTTCACACTGCGGTAAATAAATAGGAGGGTGGGGGCGCCGGGGCACGGCACCCTATGTTGGCCGCCGCCACTTTTCACCCCACCCACATTCCTAAACCTATCCGATCTACAGTGCCGCAGTTAGTGACGGGAAGCTCCTTCATCCGCCACTGCGTCGACACCGGCGACGCCCCTTCACCGACCGTCGCTGCCTAGTGCAGAAGAGGCATCGACGTCCCCATGGCGGAGTCAAGCAACACCAACGTCAAGACCAAGGATGGTCGGTACCCGATCTACTCCCATGTCTTTACTGTTAGTAGATCTAGTGTTAGTAGATGTTGTAGACCGATTAGGAACATGAGTACTATGCTGTTCATCATTACTTTGTATTAGTACTACCCGTCTTGATCTACTGTTAGAGATCCACTAAGTGTAATTAGTTCTAACAGATGTTACTCGGTATGTGCGGATTCTTACCAGCAAGTCGGAGATCTTCGGGGCCTCGTAAGCAAGCCGAAGAGCTTCGGGGGTAGTACAACAAGAACTTGTGAAAAATAAAAAGGTGTTGGTGAAGTCACCGAAAAGGTGCTGAAAAAGTAAAGGTTTTTGTTGGATGTGGATGATCCATTTCTTTAGGACCCAATTGGTCGCTATTTGTACCCTAAGATACATACTCTTTATCGATTACGACAACTCTAACTCGCGAACTAAGGGCAGGTACATTGATACACGTAAGCCGTCTCATACCTCGTCTCATGCAATGCCACGTAGGATTTTTAATGATGTGGAGGAAAGAGAAAGCGAAAAGAGAATAAGGTCGTTGCTACCTCGCCTCATGCAAACAACCATCTCATACCAACGTCTCATGCAATCTCATGCAATGCCACGTAGGATTTTTAATGATGTGGAGGAAAGAGAAAGCGAAAAGAGAATAAGGTCGTTGCTTCGCGAAACAACCGTCTCATGAGCTAAAATTTAGGAGTATGAGACAATTTATATACCATTGTATGAGTGGTTGTTATCATGCACCTCACAATCCTATTTTTTCTCTGCCCATTAATCAAGGAATTGCAAGCTACTAGAGACAACTTAAAGGAGCAACCAATGTACGTCTAATCTATTAAATCATTTTAAGTTACGTGTCACTGTATGAGACGAAAGTTATGAGAAACACTAATGTACCTGTAGAAATTTTTAGAGACCTACCAGGGCGAAAACCTGCGCTGACCCTACCGCTCTTAGTGCAAAAACCTGCGCTGAGCCGGGCTCGAACGCAGGCTGGTGGGCGCTGCAACTAGCGACCTCACCACCGAGCTATGAGCTTGTTCGCTCTGTGTTCCTTTTTTGTGTGAGTTTAATATAGGAATACGCATATCTGTGGTGGTTTTTCTTTTGGGGCTCATTAGGAGTTGGAATGGAATGGTGGTGTGTGTCTTTTGCTTTGCGTCCAAGGATTAACTTTCTTTAATCTCATGACGAGCATTGGATCAGAAGCAACGGCTCACAGCATGTCAACCATTTGTGCTGGCATAAAATATGTAGGCGGTGGAGGTGGTGGAATCCACTTGTTGTTATGGCTTTTTTTTTTTTTTTTTTTTTGAGACAACTTGTTGTTATGGCTTGAGAGGCAGAGATATCACAGGATGTTGCAAATCTCCTCGGTCATTTCACAATCTCCTGCCCATGCCTAGGCTTTTATTTCTTGATTTACTATACACTAAAATGGCTAAGATTTTGTTCAAATTATGCCAGTTGCTTTATGAGATACAGGCATTTAGAATTCCATTGTATGATTAGGGGGAAAATAACTAATCGTGTATATTTACATATTCGACTATTCATTTTTTTTACGAATTACACAGTACAAACGCAGACGCTCACATACACGCACGCACACTAGCCCCTACGAACACACGCACGCAACCCTACCCCTATGAGCACCTCCAAAAGACTAAGTTCGACAAATCCTCGATATTGACGAAGTCACCACTGACGTCTCGTATCGACGGGCACGTCACCTACCACTGAAAGAATAGCGGCGGTTAAATCCTAGAATAAATCCAGGAAAATGCAAGCACCAGCGTCGAGTCGAGCTTGAATCCTGATAGGTAGGTTCCACCACAAGAAACCTTACTAGCTGAGCTACACTCTTACCAGCTGACCTACACTTTTCGCATATTCAACTATTCGTTAGCTGTGAGACCTTGTGCGCTGCAGCGATCCACTCCACCAAGATAATCGACATGAACCAAGCCTTCAAATATCCAGCTTTACAATCAGCCTCCGTAAACCATAATCACTTCACAATCTTGAGTTGTCCTTCGTTAGAGCTGGGACTTAGACCGTGCCATTTTTGAGCCACACGAAGCATGGCATTTTGGCACGACTCAATATGGCACAACACGATAAATTTTGGGCTGTGCCGGCACGACACGAACGCGAGGGCCATGTCGTGCCTAAGATCTCGACACGATGGGCCATATGGCATGACACAGATATTGGACCGTGCTTTGGGCCGGCACGGTACGAAAATGGCCTATTAACATATTTATAGGTTACATCATTCTAATATCATTTTATTCAATATATCATATGTCCTAACATAACTATTATCATGAAAGAAACTACAATTTATCCTACAAATATAAAATCAACATAGTTACCATTGATAATCATACAATGTTAAATTTTTGTACAGTTACATATAGTGATGACATTGATCTACAATATTTATATAGTACAATTCGTTTTTACTATTAATTTTATAAATAAAAATAGATAAAAAATACACATGTATTGCCAGGACCATGCTTGGGCTGGCACGGCATGAAGCGTGCCAGCTCGCCACAGTCCGTGCTTGGGCCTAGTAAAAAAATTGTCATGCCGTGCCTAAAAGTCTAAGCACGACTGGATCGGGCCGTGCCAACACAGCACGGCCCAAGTCCCACCACTATCCTTCGGTTAGCTTTAATCGTGGAACAACGTTCATTGCTTGCAATTCCTGGAACCAAACAAAACGACCACATGAGATTAGCTGTAAATTCCCAATGGATTCTAACAATATATTAATATATAGTTGCACTGAACCCCGAAAGTTGTGCACTACCTGGAACAAAAGCTTGCAGGCATATGGCAGCCTCATCTTGGACATATTTTCCCCATTCTTGCACATTGAACAGTATGACGTCTTCAGTTTATGATTATAGTACCCCAACAAGCCACATTTTCTGCAAACCTGCCCAACATTCAAATTCAGGTAAGCCAAAAAGCATACAAGTGGGCTGGTCCACTAAACTTAAAATCTACCATGTTGCAAACAATGCCAATAGGGCTAAGTTAGCTCTTTTGAAATACTCAACCACTAACAGAATAACACCTGATATATAGATCCATTTTCCTCAAGGAGAAAGGCTTAATGTTAGCCACCTAATATAACATTTGTTACTTCATGATTAAAAGCTATGTAAAATACTACCAGCTTTAAGACCTTTTTAGTTTTACCCACTCAATAATGAGCATCTATTGAGTAGCAAGGGCAGGAAGGTTTCATAATTGTACCGATATTAATACAACAGCATGAGCAGTTATGCTCCTTGCACAATCCCAGCTGCCAAAACAATTTCACAAAGTATTTCTAAAATCACCTGGACTTGATATGGGTCACTGGATAGTAGAAGACGTTCAAAGATCAGCATGCTAGCACCATATGCAATCAAACAATCACGCTCCATTTCACCGAGACGCAGACCTATCAAAAGGAATATTAAACAAGGGCGACAAGATAAATCAACTAGAAAGAGCACTGGGCATAGTCATAAAATTGCAGAATATAGGGTTGCAAAACCTCCATCACGACTTAAGCCCTTCAGTAGGTTGCCTGGTCAACAACACTCGTGGTCCACTAGGTCGAGCATGCATCTTATCAAGAACCTGAAGAATCCACAAGTTAACAAAATTGTTTACATATTGAACAACAAATTCAACTGGAATCCCAATAAAGATGAAAAATGCTGCAATAGGCAACCAGTACCTTGAGCAGTCAAGAAAACAAAAAATAAAATATTCTAAAAATCTTCTCTCAAGTTTTAAAAAAATGTAGGCACTGCTAAGTGCTAATGCCCTAAAAACCAAAAATTAGTTACTTGGCAGAAATGGCATCAACAGGGTAGGTCATGAGTTAAGCTAATTTATAGCTAAATTATGAACTACCTTTTTTCTATACTATAACTGCTTCTCTTCACTGAACTACAAACCACATATCCATACATAAATCGTGATATTGTTACAACCAATTTCCTTTCATATCCACCTTTGACGTGTTATAAACAGACGACTAATAAACGATGAAGAACAAATCAAACCGCAAAGAGACACGAGATTTAACGTGAAAAACCCTCCCAATGCGAGAGGAAAAACCAAAACTTCACTATATCAAGAGTCGGGTTACAACGCCAAGACGGCAGCTTACAAGATGATAATGCTCAAAGGGACACCCTAACAGGGGCCTCTGCTTCGCTCCGTCAGAAGTCGGCCTTTAACGTGCAACTAATTTGGATCACATTCAACATGACGTACCTCTATCAAGACCAATTCAGTCCACATTACTCCCTAAGGTCACAAAAAATGTTAATTTGTACGCACTAGCCAACAGTCCAAAAAATGCAACTCTGCCCACCAATTTCTTTTGCAATGTATTTATAAGCCTAGTAAATTATCTTGTCATGGGAGTACTTTCCAGTGGGAATGTAAATGATAATTTCACATGTTTGTCCCTATTACTATTTACTCAAGGACATATCGATAGCCAAAATTTAAAGAGTTAGACTAGACAAGTCCCAGAACTTCATTTGTGAATAGTAAACAAGAATACAGCTTGAACTATGGCAAAAATAGAAAAGACAGCCTCAATTAAGGCCGACCAAAAGGAACAGCATAGATAAAATATCCCTACCATGTGCTTCAGTTTCTGATAGTAGATTGGCCCCATGAAGATGTATGCCTCCAGAGGATGACCTAAAATGCCTGAAAAGGGGGTAGAAGTGGGCGAAAATCAGCTCTGAAGGACCATGAAGACCCAAGTAGCCAAGATGCACACCATACATAGGAAATGTAATGCTGTACCACAGAAATTAGCATTTCTAGAATAATGGAAAATAGCTATGAAGCTGTAGGTTCCAGCATATATCTAGGTTTCCTAAGTCTCTATATCTTGGATATAGCTTTATATACTATGCATGTTTATAAAATACTCCATCTGATTTGAAGTTATACATGTTAACTTTGACCATCAATATATGAAGAAATACATAGTTTGATAATATCAAATAGATTCACCACGAAAAGTGTTTCAAAATAATTAAAACATTTAATTATCTTTATTTGAGATTTCATATTTTTTCTAGAAATCGTTGGTCAAAGTTTCACCTTGTACACCTTATCAATATCCTATGCGACATGTAATTTGAATTGCAGGAAGTAACAATTAGCAATTATGATTTTTTTTTTTCTCATGTATTTTGTATTTTGCATTGGTTTTGCATCTAACTTGAATTTCCTAGCGACCACGAAGCACAACATGAAATTTTAAAGTGTTCTTACAGAAAGTAATTTCATAATTTGATATTAGAATGTACCTGAGTACAAGAAATCTTTTCCGTCATCATAACTGAACCCGTGCTTGATTAGAGTATTGCTGGTACGAAGGGAAAAAAAAAAAGTGTTAAAATAATCAATCAGACACATTTGAGGTGTTAGTGGGACAGAAGTAATACCTTATGTCTTCAACTTTATCAGCATTACCACTTGGTTCACCAAATGCACTGCCATAATGGAACCGGCCACAAGACACACCAGCCTTTCCACCAATAAGTTCAATCATTTTACCTATAGTCATACGACTGATGAAGCAAAAATAAAAAGGAAAATGAGTCAAATGGGATGGAATTAGAAATCGTACTAAGAAAATTTAGACCAATTGTATATAATCGTATTTAAATCCAAATTTCTGGCCACAAATTCACTGACTTTATTCAATATCTTTATTACAGGTCAAGAATCTCAAATTGTACAAAATATATACAATAGATAGTGGAACGAGCTAGATACTAAAATGCATATGAAATAAAGAAAAAATATGGTGAGCCTTTGAAAACCAAATTTTTAATGTGAGCTAGATTACGTTAGAATCAGAGATTTATTCCCAGCTCATGTCTACATGGCCAAACTCATTGCAGCTTAGCTATTTTACCCATTTCATGATATAAATGGCAACCAAATTACTGCCATTTTAGCTTAAGTCAATGTTAAGAGCATGTCAAACTGAGTAGGGCATAATCATAGGATTCTTAGGTATTTTACCCATTTCAGAAAATATAAAGGGCAACCAAAGTACTGCCTTTTTAGCTTAAGTCAATTTGTATATAGTGCGCATGGGCCTACAGTATATATGGGCCTTGATAATTTAACAAAGAGCATGCCAAACTAAGTATGGTATAATCTTCAGATGCCAGCAGTCCACTAAACATGGTGTGTCAATATCTCCAACTCTTACTACATCCTAGAATAACCGAAGTGAAACAAAAAAAAACAAACAATACAAGTTCAATTTCGAAAATAAATCTATTCAAGCAAAAAATCGACCACAGAGCTGAATGAGACATGAAAAAACATTCCATAATTAAAATGGTGATGCAAAATACAAATATTGTACTCAAAGAAACATTAATGTTCATGGGAGAAGGAACTTTTTCATAGACAGAGATTAAATAGGAAGATTAACCTAGGGAATCCATGTGGATTCATAATTAAATCAGGGCATACTCCTCTCTCAGAGAAGGGAAAGTCCTCCTGCTGAACAATGGTACCACAGACACCTTTCTGCCCATGTCTGCTACTAAATTTATCACCAACCTGGCTCGCAAACAGGACAGACAAATTTAAACCCATCTTTCTACAGTAAAAATCAAGTAAGTGCAGAAAATAAGCCATACCTCTGGCCTCCTTGTATGGCGGATAATGCACTTAATAGACAGCTTGTCATTTGTATCTGAATAAAGCATTACACGATCTACAACAGTAGTCTCACCATCAACGCCTTTGTATTTGGCTGGTGAATCCTTGTACTCCCTAGGTGGTAAATTTTAAGACCATAAAGCACATATAACATGTAACACTCATTCAACAAGATCAGAACTTCTGAGGTACAAAACAGAAGATACAAATATAGAACAAACCGAAAAAGAAGAAAACATAATAAGGGTGGGTGCTCACCTGTCGTTTAAAAGTGCACCAGCACCTCTTCTACCTGTTGTTACACTGGGAACTTGCTTGTTCACATAGACATCATGATTGCGAATTATTTGTCCAGGTGCAGCAATACCATCTTCATCCAGTGCCTGTGAATAAGTCACGTTAAACAGTGGAAAAAG
Source organism: Hyparrhenia diplandra (assembly GCA_015847255.1). Lineage (NCBI taxonomy): Eukaryota > Viridiplantae > Streptophyta > Magnoliopsida > Poales > Poaceae > Hyparrhenia > Hyparrhenia diplandra. The sequence continues at coordinate 24,687 of JADLZK010010864.1, read as the reverse complement.
AGAAATAGAGACAGACGAAAAACCAAACAAGCACATGCAACAAGAAAATGGAAAAGGTCATTGCCAGTTATTCCTAAAAGTTGGAACTCAAGGTGTCGTCAATTTGTATTTACGCTCAAGGTTATAACAGGACAAGAACATTCTCAGACGACACTCCATATAATGTCATAGGCGCACAAGCTGAGGCCAAATTTTAGGTGGCTTCCGGAACATAGTCAAGAAAATAATGAACAGGTTCGACGAACTTGAGCACATCACTACAAATGTAGAAGTTCGACTAACCCTAGTTTCCCTTAAAGTTCAACTTCCTTTATGTATTCCTCCAGATGTAGAAGTTTCTTAATCACCGCCCCCCCCTTCACCCCACACGCACACACATTTGGTTGGACTCACTTTTCTGATCACTCAACTAAAACAAAACCATCCTACTGAGGAAACACATGAGGATTTTGTAAATTAGTTGCATAATAATGATAATGATTGGTCATATCCTTTACCTGCATATTCTCATTTACTAAAGCACCATCCTTAGCTCTTTGTGGTTTAGCAATCCTATCAGAAACACCATCTCCATAGTTCTCCTTCATAACTGTGTACCTGCAAGAGAGAACAAAATAATCACTACAGAAACCAATACGATGGCATTTAGGGCATGATCCCAAGCACTTAATTAAAGTAAATTAAAGAGAGGTGTCAGTTGAAGATAGAATTACTTTTTCATTGCTATGCAACGACCAAAACCTCGATCAAGGGATGATTTATTCATCACAATTGCATCTTCAATATCATATCCACTATAACTCATGACAGCAACAGTGGCATTCTGACCAGCACCAAGCTTATCGTATCCCACCTGAAAAGGAATTTCAGTAAACTATCTGGTACATTAAGTCTAAGACAGTCTACGGGACAGGAACAAACCAACTCAATTGTTTTTGTTGTTAGCAGTGGCCGTTGTGCGTACACTAGTAAGTAGAGTAGTGAATCTGCTCTGAACAACTGCAGCACATTATAGAGAAACATTACCTTCACCTCAAAAAGGAAAGCTAAATCAACATAGAACCAGAATATCACAAAGTCCAACATATCACAAAAGAAATTCATTATAGAGTGAATTGCGCAAATACCATAGTCACTCTATGGCCTAATCTACCCCTTCTGGAACCATAGTCACATTGCGCCTATAGGAGTACGACTCCTGTTTGCATGAGCAAAGGCCTTGCCTTGGAGGGACTATATAAGCAGGCCATAGGGGTCACTAAGCCATGACCAATCAACTCAAGCCAACAGAAAGATCTCATCCAAGGCTTGTATGAGGCAATTAGTTGTGTGCTCAAGAGGATTAGGCTTAGATAATTCTATAGCACTATATTTGTTGAGTATATAGTTAGGCCCATATTACACGCCCATCTATGAGGCCCATGTACTCTCTATATAGCCTACCCTTCTAGAGTTAGGGCATTTGGTGAATGAAATCCAAATCAGACATGGTATCAGGCTAGCTACCCCCGCATCCCTTTCTGGCGCCGCCCTCCTCGCCCGCCGCCGCCCGCCCATGGCCGCCCGGCCGCCGGGGCTCCTCCCTCTCCTCTTTCCCTCCCCTCCCTTCCTCTTCCTTCCCCATCCTCCCCTCCACGCGCCGGGCCGGCCCGTTCTTTGGCGTCCTCCCCTGTCGGGCCTCGCGGGGCACCCGCGCGCCACCCGACGCCCTCCCCCCGTCGCCGCCCTCGCCTTCTTGCCCGCCCGGGGCCACGGCTGAGGTCCAGATGTCGCTGGTCCAACCGGCGGGCGGGCGCCGCCGGTCCGGCCTACGGGAGAGGCGTCACCGATCCGACCTGCGGGAGAGCTACCGCCCGGCCCCCGCGCCGCCGGCCGTGATGCAGCCGGCCACCTCCGGCTCCCCTGCCCGTCGTCGCCACCACCACGCCGGCCGCGCCCGCCTTGGTCGCCGCTATCTCCACCGCCCCGCCGACGGTGCTGTTGGGAGGGCTCGGGTCCATCTTCGGACCCACATCGCCGGCACCGCTGGGGCGGTTCTCCACCACCGACGCCCACGGCTGCCACTTTTGCGGCGGGATCGCGGACCCTCAGCGTCGGGATGGCCGCTGCGGACACCCACCCTTGCCGCCGCCCTCCATGCCGCCAGATCCGAGGCGCGGCCACACAAGAACGTGTCCGCGCGGCCGTCTTGGCGTGGGAGCGCGAGTACACTGCGGCGGATGTCCTTGCTCGCCGTATCGCCGAGGCGGAGCACTACCTCTTCATCTCCTCCGACCGCCGCCCGTCGTCGACTTCACCGACACCGTCACCATCTCCCACCGGGCCCCGTCCACTGTGACATACACCCGGCCGGACCCGACCGACCCGATGATCGCCCAGCTTCACCTTCAGGCGGCTGGTGTCCAGAACATCCGGCCCTTGGTGTTCGTCGTCCTCCTAAGGGCGCTAGCGGGACCTGGTCCTCCTCACCCTCCGCCGCTACGCCCTCGACGATCACGTCCTCCTCGACACACTAGTTGCGGCACGGGACCCGGCGTGGCTACGTCTCGACAGCATCGCCGTGTCCTGGATCTTTGGGACCCTCTCCCTAGATCTACAGGACATCGTCAGGACTCACGGAGGCCTGCCAGGCCTGGTTGGCTCTCGAGGGATAGTTCCTTGGCAACGCCGAGGCCCGCGCTCTTCAGCTCGACGCGTCCTTCCGCACCTTCGAGCAGGGCGACCTCTCCGTTGGCGAGTACTACCGGCGGATGAAGGGCATGGTAGATGCTCTTCACGACCTCGGCTGCACCTCGGCTGCCCGATGGGAGACCGGATCTTGGTGCTCAATGTCCTGCAGGGTCTCAATGACAGCTATGGACACCTGCGGACAAGGATCACTCGGCAGCGGTCTTTTCCCTCCTTGCAGGTTCGGGACGACCTTGTCCTGGAGGAGATCACCAAGGGCCACATGACAGGGTCCTCGTCCTCTCCCTCCTCCACCGTGCCCGTTACCGCTCCTCCAAGCTCGGCTGCCCCGCCTGCCACCTCCCTTCTCGGTGCTCCTCCCGGGCCAAGCAAGGGTGGGGGAGGCCGCAGTGGATGTCGCCGATGTAGGGGAGGCCGTGGTGGTAACAGTCGTCGGGGTACACCCGCACCTCACCCCGCTCCTGTTGCTGCTCCTGGAGGCGTGCCCTGGCCCTCCTTCAGCAACCCATGGTCAGGGCGCATCTCGATGTGGCCGTTCCAGGCACCAGTGGGTCCTCATCCTCAGCACCAGGGGGCGGCCATGTTCGCTCCGTCGCTTCTGCCGTCCTGGACTCCACCCACTCAGCCAGCGCTCCTCCGACTTAGCCTGCCAGGTGGGACCAGACTGCACTAGCCCAGGCCTTCAGTACCATGGGGTTGACACCGCCAGTACTGGATCGTCGACTCAGGCGCCTCGTTCCACACCACGCCTGACGCTGGTATACTCTCCTCTGTCTGACCACCTCATCCCTCGTCCCTCCTCTATCATTGTCAGCAATGGTTCATGTCTTCCTGTCACCTCTGTGGGTTCTGCTCATGGTTCTTTTCATCTTCCCACTGTTCTTGTTGCACCCAACATTGTTCATAATCTTCTTTCCATTCGCCAATTTATAGGCCGACAATTCTTGTTCTCAAAATTTGACTCTTCCGGTCTTACTATGAAGGATTTGGCTTCCCGACGTCCTCTTCTCCGATGTGACAAAGACACGGGGCCTTTTACCCCCTCGGTTTCCGCTTCCTTGCTCCACCTTCGACTTCTTCCTAATCACCTGCCTTCGCCGCGACTCCTACTACTTGGCACCGCCGTCTTGGTCACCCCGGCCGCGACATTTTGGCTCAGCTCAGTCGTAGTGCTGATGTTCCTTGTACTAGGACTAGCGGTGAGCATCTATGTCATGCATGTCAGTTAGGTCGTCATGTTAGACTTCCTTTTTCTACTTCTTCTCATGCAGCTCGCCCCTTTGATCTTGTTCGCTGTGACCTGTGGACTTCCCTGGTGGTGCTCGATGATTTTTCTCACTATTCATGGACTTTTCCTTTGCGCACCAAGTCTGAGACCTTCCCCACGCTCCTCTACTTCTTTACCTGGGTGTTCACTCAGTTCGGCCTCACCGTTAAGACCCTCCAGTGTGACAATGGTCGTGAATTCGATAACAACACCTCCCGTTCTTTCTCTCGAGGGGTGTTCAGCTGCGCATGTCTTGTCCATATACCTCCTCAGAACGACAAGACTGAGCGGATGATTCGCACCACTAACGATGTCATGCGCACTCTTCTGCTCTAAGCCTCTCTTCCTCCTCGGTTCTAGGCTAAGAGTCTTCACACTGCCACCTACTTGTTCAACCGTCTTCCGTCACTGCTTCACCTGCTCCCACTCTCCACCACGCTCTTTTCGGTACCCCTCCTCGGTACGATCACCTTCGTGTCTTCGGGTGCACGTGTTACCCTAACACCTCCGCCACTGCTCCCCACAAGTTAGCGCCCCGTTCGACTCGTGTGTTTCTTGGTTACTCCCCTGATCATAAGGGGAACCGCTGTTTTGACCTCACTTCACGCCGGATCCTCATCTCCCGACACGTTGTTTTCGACGAGTCGGATTTCCCCTTTTCCACCACCTTCACACCCACCTTCGACCCCGAGTTGGAGTCCGTGTTTCCGCAGGTTTTCCTAGTGCGCCGCCACCATGTGGCACCAGTCTCCTGCCGCGCCACGCGCGGCCCGAGTCACCTGCATCTGCATCCTCCACGCGCTACGCGCACCCCACCACGCGTCTACCAGCGCCGTTCTGCCGAGACCGGCGCCGGCCCCACCACCTCCGGCCGGCCCGGTGCCTCTGCGCGCTAGGCACACCCTCGTGGCGCTGCGTCTGGCGTCGGCCGACGACTAAGTCGCCACCGACTCCTCCACCGCCCGCTCTTGCACCGAGCCGCGGGTGTACCACACGCCCGTCCTCCATCGGGATCCTGGCCATGTTCATCCCATGGTGACACGGTAGGCGGCCGGTGTTCTTCGTCCCGCGACTCTCTCAGCCACGGCAGGCGAGCCACGGATCTCTCCAGTACACACCTCCGTCCGAGAGGCCCTGGCGGATCCTCATTGGCGTCGAGCGATGGAGGAGTATGCCGCTCTTCTTGCCAACCAGACGTGGGATCTAGTGCCCCGTCCACCTGATTGTAATGTGGTCAATGGCAAGTGGATCTGGACACATAAGAGGCAAGCTGACGGTACCCTGGATCGCTACAAGGCTCATTGGGTTCTCCGGGGTTTCACTCAGCACCCCGGTGTGGACTATGATGAGACTTTCAGCTCTGTGGTAAAATCTGCTACAGTGAGGACAATTCTCTCACTTGCTCCCTCTCGCTCCTGACCTGTGCACCAGCTGGACGTGAAGAATGCCTTTCTTCATGGCACTTGACTGAGACAGTGTACTGCAGCTAGCCGATGGGGTTTGTGGATCACACTCATCCTGAGATGGTCTGCCGGCTCAACAAGTCCCTCTACGGTCTGAAGCAGACTCCTCGGGCGTGGTACTCTCATTTTGACACGTTCTTGATGACTTTGGGGTTCTCTGAGGCCAAGTCTGACACTTCTCTATTTGTCTACCGGCATGGGGCTGAGACTGCATATTTGCTGCTCTATGTTGATGACATTGTCCTCACAGCGTCCGGTCAGCAACTACTTCAACGCATGATCTAGTCACTGCAGCAGGAGTTTGCTATGAAGGATCTTGGTACGCTCCACCACTTCTTGGGTGTCACCGTTGAGTCCCGACCTTCAGGCATGTTCCTTCACCAGCGGCAGTACACTCTTGATATCCTGGAGCGCGCTGGGATGAGGATGTGGGTGCCCTGGTAGCTGATCCCATTGCTTACCGGAGTCTTTCTGGTGCTCTGCAGTATCTTACTTTCATCAGGCCGACTATCACATATGCAGTTCAGTAGATTTGCCTTCATATGCATGACCCACGGGAGCCACATCACACTGCCCTGAAGCGTCTCATCCGCTACCTCCGTGGAACTGTTGACTACGGCCTGCTTCTTCACCGGTCCACTTCCGGCTATGTCGTCTTGGTGGCAACCTTGTCTCCTGGTCGTCCAAGCGGCAACTGGTTGTCTCCCGCTCTAGTGCCGAGGCGGAGTACCGGGCGGTCGCTAACGATGTGGCAGAAGCTTCCTGGCTCCGGCAGCTTCTGACAGAGCTACACAGCCCGCTCGCCAAGAGCACTCTCGTCTACTGCGACAACGTCAGCGCCGTGTACCTCTCCACCAACCCAGTTCAGCATCAGCAGATCAAGCATGTGGAGATCGACTTGCACTTCGTCCGCGACTGGGTCGCTATTGGAGATGTTCGAGTTCTACACATCCCAACCACCTCCCAGTTTGCTGACATTTTCACCAAGGGTCTGCCCTCCTCAACCTTCTCTGAGTTTCGCTCCAGCCTCAACATCACCGGGGCTAGTTGCAACTGCGCGGGGGGGGTTGGTTGTCTGTTTTTCTTCTTCTTCTTTAACTCACCGCGCCGGTAGTTCAGACTGGGGGGTGTGGTGTTGTACTTTCTTTCCTTCTTGTCCAGCCTTGAACTCCGCTACGTCGGTAGTTTAGACTGCGAGGGGGTGTTAGAGTATATAGTTAGGCCCATATATGAGGCCCATGTACTCTCTATATAGCCTACCCTTCTAGGGTTAGGGTATTTGGTGAATGAAATCCAAATCAGACAATATTATTCTGTAGGGCAAAAATCTAAGGATCCTACAAGGTTGAGTGGGGTTGTAAGAGTGATAATCACTTATACTCTTTCAGAGTTGCGTTTAAATAATTTGTGCTTCCCCAAAACCTTGTTATGGCTATTTCAACACTATCATCTAGAGTTTCCTACCACTGAACAGATCAAAAGAGAAACGAAGTGGTTACTTACCTGATTATATGCAATATTTCCCATCGCTTGCTTACCCATTGCACACTGAAAAAGAGAAATATCAATAGAAAGTAACCCAAGAACCAACGGGATATATCATCAATAATTTGTATCCTTGCCTGGTAAGTATTACGTGGAGATTGGTTATGGTGTGGATAAGGAATAAGTCCGGATACAACTCCTAAGATAGACAATGGCTCTATTTCAATGTGTGTGATGCTGCTTCTTTCAACATCATCTTGATCCACATGCTCATACAATGCAATCTGTTTAAATCAAATTAAAACACACTACCACAATATAATAAAACAATAACCCACACAAGTATAAGCAAATTGATTACAACATACCAATGCATTGTTCTCTTCATTGACATCAAGATATTCGATCAATCCATCACGCAGAAAATCATCGAAAAGAACGAATACCATCCTAGAAGGATTTTTTTTTAAATGGATAATAAACAAAACAAACGGGTCAAAAAAATATAAAATGTGTATTGCTAACCCTCAGTTCTTTCATATGATGCTCTTTGACCCTTGATATCCCCTTATCAGCAATTATAAGTGGGCGACATACACGACCACCATCATCAGAGGCAATGTGAATGCAATGCTAGAAAATATGTTATGAGGTTAGTACCTCCAGTGTATCTCGTAGAACAGAGAAATGAAATATCTCAGAAAAATTGTAAAACAAAAACAGATGCAGATCACAAATAGTTGGTAAATGAAACCATACTTTTCTAGACCCAGAGCAACCAATTACTGTAGTTTCACAAGGTACATTCATAATACTGACTCGTGAGACCTAAATAATGAGAACAAAGGAATATGACCACTACAAGCTTATGGAAGCAAACTCTGACATGTTGTTTCAATGCAGGTAGAGGAGGGTTGCACTACAACCTGCCTAGCCAATGTAAAAACATGGCCACTCTTATGGAGAAAAAACTCAAATAAAAATGGTTGGGGCATAAACCTCTCAGCAACACTTCCTTGATACAAGATTCAGGGAAACTTCCTTGATATCATGGGAAAAGATCATGGGAAAAGCAAATACAAGATTCAGGGAAACTTCCTTGATATCAGCCAGTAGTATGAGCTTTTTTTCTTTTTCCATGTCTCCAAAAGGGTTAACTTGGCAAGAGGTGTGATGATGATATCAATGTATTATTGGACATGGAAGTTTTAAGAGGTTAACAGGACATATCATTACAATTCAAACAGAAATCAAGGACATCGCTATGGATCATGGCAGATGCAAAACGGTCTTGCAGAGTTATTTGCATGATCCTAGTGGCACATGCCTCTAAGCAGGACTGGTTGGGCCCTCTGCTCCTTCAGGAGTGTTTAGGTCCATTAACAAGCTCATGTGCGTGTATGCTGTTAAGGGTATTATTGTCATTGTACTCTAGTCTAGGGTTTGGGTGCTCATGTACTACATATACCCCATTTGGGGCTGTTCAATACAAGCATACATTCAGCCATCTTCCTCCTCTCATACTAAGGAAAAAGTCTAAATCACACCCCCAATCTATGAAACGGTCTAAATCACCCCCTGAACTTTTCAAAACCGGTCAAATTACCGCCTAAAGTAGTTTTAAAAAATCATAGTAAATCATAGAAAAATCATAAAATGCAATTGCGTTAGACTCCAAATGAGTAGATCTACGCAATGAACATATAATATGGTATACTTCAGTATATTTTTTTTACAGCTACGAGGACAAACATAAATCTAAAGCTACAGCAAAAAAATTATACTAAAGCATACCATATTATGTGTTCAATGTGTAGATCTACTCATTTGGAGTCTAACGCAATTGCATTTTTCATTTTATGATTTTTCTATGATTTACTATGATTTTTTAAATCTGCTTTAGGGGGTAATTTGACCGGTTTTGAAAAGTTCAAGAGGTGATTTAGACCGTTTCATAGGTTGGGGGTTATGTAGTCCGCCTCCCATAGTTGGGGGTGTGATTTAGACTTTTCCCTCATTCTAACATGGTACCAGCTCTGTAGGTTCGATCCACCGTCGCTCCCACGCCGTTTTCCGCTGCGCTGCCCCTAGGATTAGCGAACTCCACTCCCAAGGGCAGCCAACCTGAGCACCAAACCCTATCTACCCCTTTTCCTTTTTAGTACCTATCCAACAGCAGCAGCTCATCCTCGACCTCCCGCCGTCCACACGCCGGCTTCACCCAGCGCCGCGCTGGGCTCCCACCGCACCGCCCGAGAACCGGGCGCAGATCGAGCACCCCCAGCGCCGCCGTCCACCACGCCGTCGTGGGTTGTCGATGGCGGCTCCTCCAGCGCGCGGCCTCGGCGCTCGCGCCGGGCCGCTTCGCGCCAGCCCGTGCGGTCTCGGCCTCGCACCTCCGCGCCGGCCCTCCTCGCATCAACCGCCTGCCGCGCGGCTCCCCGTGCTCCGGCCACTGCGCCTCCACGGACTCCGGTGGCTTCGCGCAGGCCCGTCGCCGCTCCTCCCGTGCGGCCCGTGCCAGATCCGCGCGCGGGGACCCGCACCCTCCACCAGCTGCAGCCCCAACTCGCGCTCGCTGTTGCGGCCTCTTCCTGCTCCGCTCTCTCCGCCAGGCCGGCCCTCTGCTGCGGTGTGCTGCTCTACTTTGCTTCCGTTGTGTGACACTGAGGCACACTGCACACATGCTCATGGAGCTCACAGGGGATTGGTCCACACGGCTGGTGTTCATGCTGCTTGCTGCTAGTATCCAGTTTGTGCTTGCCTGCTGCGTCCATCTAACTCCGCTAATCTTGCTCCTTGAACTCGTCCCTGCTTTCGAGTCCACAAAATCTTTGCCAAATAGTCGATTGCTATCTTTGCCTTTGTGGTTGGCCAACCGTTCTGGCTAATCATCTTTTGTCGTCGATGCGACTCACCCTTTCGATCCTCTGTAGCCTCTGACTGCTACCGCAGTTTTGGTTTAGTGGATTTGCGCGGCCTAGACCCGTCCGGATGCGTGTGCTCTGTCCCCTTCCGGATCTGTGCGGCAATGGCTCATCCACTTCAACCTTGTTGCTCCTTGTCGCCTCCACCGCGAGCCCGCGACTTTGACTAAAGGCACGTCCATCGTCACGACTCTCTACCCTTGTGCTTCTCTTCGCACCTCCTCGGCTTGGCAAGATTTTCAAGACTCGCATGCCACTGCGACATATTGGAGACTCGGATTTGGATGTTTTAGTTATCTTAATGTTGTAATGTGTCTAAGTCTTGTGCTTAGTATTCTCTCTCTTCCAAATGCAACGCATTTGCATATGCCTTGCATTTGAGGGGGGTGTTGAGGGTATTATTGTCATTGTACTCTAGTCTAGGGTTTGGGTGCTCATGTACTACATATACCCCATTTGGGGCTGTTCAATACAAGCATACATTCAGCCATCTTCCTCCTCTCATTCTAACATATGCCACTAAGCTCCTTTGCTGGTGGGTGCATCATGTGGTTATCGATGTACTTTTGGTTCACAAATTAATTCTTCTTAATATAATGACAAGCAGCTCTCTGGTTCAAGATAAAAATAATAAGGACATCAATTTCAGATCTAACTAAAGTTCCCTTCCTAGAAAGTTCAACTTAGCCATATATGTCCTTGCACTGCCGTGAAGTGAAATTCAATGGGGAGTAACCACCAACACAAGCTGACTTACTTCAAATGTCACAGTAAGTGGCACTAACAAGTAACAACACATCTACCTGCAATTGTATATGATGAGGAATAACTTCCACAGATACAACCACACCACCTAGACCCCAATCTGAAGGTAGACCAACAATTTAGAATTTTTTTCACAAGGAGAGACCGCTATGTGGTTGTAATCACAAACCTAGTTGTTGATGATAAAGATATTTGAGCTATTTTGGGAAGAATTTGTTTGGGGTAAAGGCTTATGCTTGGGTACTGGAAGCGCATCATGGAACAAGGTCCATGGATCTTCCGCAGTTATGTGTTGATGCTTGAGAGCTTTGATGGTTAGACACCCACTCCTACAGTGGTTCTTAATAAAGTTCAAACATGGATCCAAGTGCACAAGATTCCACCTTTGTATTGCACAGAAACTATTCTGAATGAACTGGCAGGCAAGGTGGGTGAGGTGATAGGTGTGGAGATGGTGGAGTCGACTAGCAACGGTGACTTGACTGTGCAAGGATCAATCTAGATTCATCAAAGCCACTTGTAAGGGGCGTTTCTCTCTCTCTCTCCAGAGGGGTACGTCAGCATGTTGCTACAAGTCAAGTGCGAGAAAATGCCGCGGTTCTGTGCTCACCGCGGGAAGATGGGGCATATGCACACTGCATGTGGCACAGGAGAATAAACAGAGGAGGATTTGGAGTTTGGCGAGTGGATGGCTGCGGAGGTTAATAAGTGGCATAATCGCACCCCTCGCGTGCGGAGCAGCTACAATTCTAAGCATGAGAGGCACAGGGGAGGAAGTGGTCCTGCACAAGAATATGGTGCTCATACCGTTGCAAGCTCAGCGGGGCGGACTCAAGGTGGAATAAGAGAAGTTAGAATGGAAAAGGAGACACAGGCTCCAGACATGAATGGCGCCCATAAGCGGGTGACAAAGGAGGCTGGCCTTAATCATAGCACAAGGGAAGTTGTCAAAGGGGACGAGTGTACAGACACGACGAGCAGCCCCCTCAAACCATTAGTCGAGGAGAAATGAGAAGGAGAACTCAAGTGTGAACAGCACAGTGGGAGGTGGTCGTGGCAAGCATGGATGGGCACGAGGCGGAAGCGGAACACAGGAAGGAGTTTGGAAGGTAAAGGAGATGCAAGCTGCAGACAGCAACAGTTCCCGCAAGCAAACACCGGAGGAGGCAGGCCTGGATGCTGACAAAAGGGCTGAGCCTACAGAAACAGCAAGCGGCCTCCTCAAACAGTCAAACCTATAATCAAGGAGATTGATGGGCAGAAAGAGAACCCAAGCGTAAAGAAACAGCTGAACTTGAATGTGGCTCTAGATGGTGGTAAAATGATGGGGGTCCCTCTCCCTCCACCTTCGCCGAGGTACTATCACCGAGTGAAGAAGATGACAGTAGATGCAACAACCAGACCTCTAACAAATAACTATTCTTTGGCTTCAAATGATAACCATCAATTATTGAAATTAAGATTTCAATAACAGTTCATTCCATGGTATATAAGTTAGCATTATAAGCTTTAACTGCAGAACTTTCATTAACTCCACTACCACCGGAAAGTTGAGTTTAGAGTTGTCGAGAATCATTATAGGCTAGTACTCCCTTCGAACAAAATTATAGGTCGTTTTGGCTTTTCTAGGTACCTCACTTTTGCTATGTACCTAGATATACGCTATGTCTAAATGAAAAGCCAAAATGGTCGACAATTGTTAATGGAGAGGGCAGTAATCGAGAGATGAAATGATACCTGTTTCTCATTTACAAAAATGCTTACAAACTCTCCAATTTTGCCTGATCGACGAAACTCTCTCATAGCATTAGCAAATTTCTGAAAGCAAGAAAGCAAGATAGACAACTTGATGAAAATAACGAAAGACAAATAAATGACACCAATTTTAAGTTCTATCAGACCTGAGGCTGCTGGTGTCTCCCAAGTATTAATCCATTGAACATCACCAAAAATGAACCTGATGCAATTATTTCTTCTCCAGGCAGAAGTGATAAATCTTCCACACCAAAACTTTTACACTACAGTAAACAATGAATGCACAATAACAGACCAATATTGCGCATAACTTAGCAGGCACAAAGTGTTCTAGTCATAATGTAAACAGGACAAGAAACAAACCAGATTCATCAGCGGGCCTTCCTCTTGATCTGTTGTAACATGAGCCAATAGAGCTAAATTTTTTGTCAATCCACAAGCTTCTCCTTCAGGAGTATCACATGGGCAAAGCATACCCCACTGTTACCAATAAAATTGATACATTGTTGAGAAGTACATCAGAAAAGTTTTTAGTTTTCACATACATTTAGTTTCTATGTGTGATGTAGAAACACTGCTACCATTTCTATGTCACCTGACTGGGTTGCAAAGCACGTGGCCCACTTGTTTTCCGTGTCTTCTCAAACTGTGGTGTTATCCGTGTCATGTAGCCTAATGATGCCATGTATGATAGCCTAGAAAGAACCTTCGTAAAAAGCAGAAGGGAAGAACCTCAAAAAAGGCATTATAGGGGGGGCAAAAAATAGGTATCATGAGTTGGTACCTGTGATACACCTTTCCTATGCATCCTAAACCGTTTAATATCCCAGTTTCCTGTAGAAATAGCCCTCTCTAAACCAGAGGTTATGCCTTCATGCTTTATCAGCTGCAGGGGGGGAGATTTTAAATAACACTAAGGTATCTGCGCATCTCAAAGTAATTAACAATTATAATTAAAGATGTTGCAGCAAACTGAGGAGATGTTGGGAGGGGTACCTTCCCTCTAAAATATATGGTTATGAACATGAGTTCTGTAAACGTGGACAGTTTTGTAATTGATCTTTGAGTTAACTGTCCTATACTCCTATCATGTAAGGAACAGACATCCCATGTTCCATCTAGCATCCAGTGATGCCACTCAAAAAACCGATTGGCAATTGCCTCCAATACCTCCTCCCTTCTGCAAAAACCCTCCTCCTAACTCCCAACGTAGCCTTCCTTGCTGACTCCCTGTCCCTACTACTCTTAAAACTAAGTGCCTCCGTTTGCATACTAAGGCCACGGGAGTGGTTAGTCAAGAGAAACCAGATTCCAAGTACTGAATCTACACAACCAGAATAGATTGATCGTCCCCACTTAACAACTCAAGAAAGGATAAAGTTTGATTACCAATCTTCTAGTACTGATTACCCTCCTCTCAAATTCGATGGGAGAACAATTTTTTTCTCAAACATGCATAGAACTGTGCATCATTATATTAAGAAGAATAAAAAGAGCCTAAGACTCAAATGCCAAGTAGGGCCAAGTTTAGTTACATGACGGTACGCCAAAGAGAGAGAAAAAAAAACACGACCAACCAAAACAAACTATGGCAAAAACTAGGCCATCAAGTTAAATTCTGATTTTTTTTTTTACAAGTCTGCTCGAAAACTGAACATATTAACACAGAAAAAAGGCCATCAAAGAAAATAGCACAACAAGAATTGGGTGCACTTCAATGTGTGGCACAACGGCAACATCAGCATTCAGGTGAGCCTTCAATTTTCTTTAAAAAATGGGGATCAAATGAAGATCAAGAAATATACATTCAATTTTCATTACCTGGCTAAAATCTGAAGGACTAGAACGGGTCTTGTCGCTATTTTTGTTCATGAACTCTACAGCTTGGGAATTCATTGTTTTGAACAAATCCTTCAAAACATAAACAGAATGAGGCATAAACATAATACCAATGAAATAATAAGAGAAAAAATACCTCAAAAAGCAGGGATATTAGTTGACCAGACAGCTCCAGCCTCTTATTCCCTATATAATCCTGAAATATGTTCAATAAAATATGTCAACAGAGTGTAAACATGTGATCCAAATAAATAAGGATGTAACAAGAAAAGACTTTATCTTTGTTCTTTTACAAGCAATACTCTAGGAGAATTTCTTGCTTTTAAAAAACTCTTGTTCAACAGAGAAGTTTCATATAAACAGTAATCCCATTCCCACTATTTACTTCCAATGTATTTCTGTACATGATAACTAGGCCCCATCACATTACACTAATCAAATTGAGGAATACTGTTACTTGTTTTTTTTTTTTACGTAAATACAGCAAGGGAGGCCCCCGATGTGAAGGGTTTTATTGAAAAAAAAAACTAAAAAGCAATACTCTATTGTTACTTGTTTCATCTAGTACTGGCAAAGAACTCTAATTGACTAAAGCCTAATGGAACATACAAATACTCAATAGCAAATTATCCAAGACATAAAAGGTAAGAAAAAAAAAGAAAAAAAGGAGTGGTTTTGGATAAAATGGCAAAGGTGAGGCAAAAACAGAGTAGGCATGATGTGTGTAGTCCTAGTCGCCATGCAGGATCATCGTGAACAGAGTTGTGCAATCTGATAGGCCCAATTATAGACTCTGCACAGCTTGGCTGACACTATGCAGTCAACTATATTTTAGTACAGATGGAACATGTTTGGTTCTCCAAACTAAAAGGAGCATGTTACGGTTAGGTTTCTAGATTATCAGTAGATTGCCATCCTTGCCCCAGGTTTTGAATAATTGAGATAGAACATGTAACTATAGTTGACCTGGCTGTACAGCCAAAAAAATTCTTATGCTGGTTTCTATCAAAAACCCAAATTATGCTCACTTTGTTTTCATGAAAATTTGCCCAAACAACTATAGACACATAACGAGCAAATATGAGAAATGGACCACACATTCCCTATCAATTGCATGTTAAATGATTATATGATAGTAGAAACTATAATTCAGAGTGTCTTATATTCCATTTAGCCACCTAAAATTAAGCGCCATATGATGACTAATTATGGATAAGCCTTATCTATGCAATAAATAGGAAGGTACAATTGTGCACACTATTTTGGCATGAGACATCACATGAACATAGTACAATTGGCTGACAGACACACTTCATAATTAAAAATGTGGCAGTGTCGAATGCCAATCCTCTCATGGCAAACAAATTTGTATCCCATATCAATGGCAAAGAAAAATGAGTGTATGAAGAATGGGCCGGATGCCTAAGAAAATGTTACCAAGCCACGTATTTGGCAACAATACTAGCCAAATTGGAAGCTCCAAAAAATGTGACATCACAACTCCCTTGAGAGTTTGTAGTAAATCAAAGATGGTGGTGCAGCTATTGATGTTAAGTTAATTCCACACTGAATTAGCAGGCAGTGCAGTAGAAAGGCTCAAGAGCTGGGAGCCAGCTAGCCGGGGTCGAGCCCTGGTTCCACACGCCCTCAACTTACAAAGGAGGGACTTTGGTCCTTCTTCCAAAAAAGCTTTGAATTTGAATGGAATTTCATTTATTAAGCAGCACTGGTAAGGCACAGAAGATTATGACTTTCGGCAAATGGGTGTTTTTATGGAGCCGTTCCCTAAAGTAATGCATGGTCCAGATTTGAACTTGCCTTATCATCAAAGGTGTCAGCATTCAAGATTGCGTCCAGCATGCGCCTTAACATTACACCAGTGTATATATAACGTTTTTGTAGGAAGTTCCCGTTCTTGGCCTATAGGAGAGATTAGCATGAATGAGAACAGTAGATCGCAAGCAAAAGTTAAGTGTAAACAATTCCCTCACCGGCACATGTGCAATAAACACATCGCGTAGGATTGATTTTGACCGACCCTCCTGAAAGTGAAAAAAAAATAGGCATATCAGACACCAGACGATTGTGTTGGAGAATGTGATCTATGCCGTTCTGAACACATAATTTGGAGAATGTGCCAGCTGTAGTAACTCAATGTGTAATGAGAAAATAAATTTACAGCTTGTCATTGGTACCTGCTCTAATCAGTTTTAAGAATGTACATATATGGAAGTTCGTAGCTGGCATATATTTGATAGCCATAAATTCTTAAATGAAATAAAAGTGTTTTGAGCTGCGATTAATTACCTTCTGATTAGCTCCACCAGGATATGTGACCTGCCAAAAAGAAATCTCAGCATCAGAATTAGAAAAGATGCCACACTTGATACACAGATGCAATTAGAACAGACAGTTTAGAGTTGGATTACATTAAGACAGTGAAAAAGGAAGCACGCATGACTGAAAAATCTCTAAAAGATAATTGTTTAGGGCTAATTGTTATAAACCAGCATGCTGAAATTTTTACACTACTACTCTAGTTCCTCAAATGGAGTGAACATTTAAGCACTCAAATCCTGGACATACGGAATAACTTTCTTCACACGTTGAATACTATATAATCTCTAGTTCGCCTTCCAGTTCTGTGTTTTAATGCTTCCACAAGCACTTCAATCTTTAGTTGCAGCCTACCTCTCATCCACCTAGTTTGGATTTGAAAGATTCATAAAAGATACACCAAAAAATATGACAAGTAAACTTAGTCAAAAGAACTTGTGCGCTCTATACTCATCACCCTCTTCTACCTCTAGCCGTGTGAGTTAGTGTGTGAGCTTCGGGGTTGATAACTTGTGCTTGTAGGCTAACAGGAAACAAAGATAACCAAAGTGAAAATGAAGCCTAAGAAAGCAAACTCCTGAAGCCAGGCCACACAAAAGTATGATCATACTCTGTATTGTAAGATATAATTGATGTGACTTCCATATAGAACATAAAGCCCCTCAAGAATAGTGGAACATAGGGCCAGGGTTCCATTGCAAATATAGTAAAAGAATTTACAAGAGAATTCTTCTGCAAGCAGAATATGACTCGTTAACTAAGGGAACTACTGTTGCAAAGCTTATAATGCCATCGTGCAACATTTAGTGCATCGTGATCCTTTCAGCATAATTAAAAACACAATGAATGGTTTAATTGAGTGATGATATAAAATTATGCTCCTTATTTAGTTTAAAATTTCACCTTCTCATCCATGTACTGCAGCGCTTGCTGTTGCGTATATATTCTCTCTAAGGCACATTCCTGAAAGAGTAGAGAACATTTAAATAGCCTAAAATATAAAACAGTGGTGAATAACAAGAAAAAAGGGTGCAAAAGAAATATTTTAAACTAGAACAAATTCAAGATCCAATCATATAACCTTGAGAGGATGTCCATTTTATCGTCAAGAAAATGTACCTGAATAGATGGGAATAGGAGGTCTCCGTATCTTGGATCTCTTCCAACCATTTGTACAACCTCTTGATCACTTTCCATTCCCATAGCTTTCATGACCACTATTATTGGAATCTGTAAATTTCAAAGCTCAGAAGATAGGATTAAAAGGTCATGAATTGTCAACTTACTCCTTCCATGTCATAGTATAAGACCCAACGATCTTATAGGCATTCAATAAGATGCTCAGATGTGGAATTAAGGAAAACGAAGGAAATTTCTTGGTGCTCCTATTAAACAAGAAAACTACTAGCTTAATTTTGTGTTATGAACCAGAGTAAGTTGGGAAAATAAAAGTCCACTACTAAAAAACCTGTGATCACTTGGCAGTGACATATTGATGCTACTTCCAACTTAAATTTCTCTCTCTAGGTATAAGCATGAAGTTCTTATTAGAGTTAGCATAGTTAGCTGTAACAAAATTCAAAAGTAAGGCTCTCAGCCACACTGTTAAGTAGATAGGTTTTGCTAGTTTGATATGACGATATTTAGGTTCAATTCTGCCAGCGTAAAGCAAGTAGGCAAACAAAGAAGATGCCAGACTCTTTCTATAACAAATCAGGAGCTTTTACCACTCAAAAACTTCTTATCTAGCTTCCTCGTTCGGTACTTCTAAAAGCAAAAATGGTGTATATACGGAACATCCTTAATCTACTAATGAACTACACCACTAATCACACCTAGTACCACGAAATTAATTTATTACAGAGTAATAAAAAAAAAGGACTAATATTAAAGTGCAGAAAACCTAATTAAATAAGTTTTTGCTTTGATGTGTTCCCCGTCCCAAGATTAAAAAGAATAGTAGGGTCTCAAATGTAATGAAATGGAAGGAGTACTTAACAAGCTAATAGGATTTGCAATGAATACCGGTTTTGTAAATTGATTCAGCTGTAGATAGATCTTCTCCTTGTCCAAAGTAATCACAGTCTTGCTTTTAATTTCATGTGTGCTGCTGGTAACAGATGCAATCACCCTAATTGACAAAACATACAGGTGACTCACATAAGATGTCAAATTGTGACTCACTTCACAAAGGGTGCTAAACCTATATGAACAAATGAAATAGCAATGAAATGGCATTGCAAGACCACGCAGAAAGAAGTTATTTCAGTAACGAGTGGCCAACGGAACTCAAAGCCAGGTAACCATGATGTTGGAATTAGAGTTTCCAGGCAATTTCTAAACTACCTTAATCAAACTACAGTTGCAAATTGGAAAGTTGCTCAGAAGATGCTGATACATTACATGACAGTAAGTTGAGGACAAAATCTAGGCAGCCTATGAAAATTGTGAAACTTAAATACACATTTGTTGGAAAACAATACAAAGATCAAAATATTTGAGGAAGTTAATGAACAAATAGGCCTGTAATGAGTATGACCTTCCTTTACTATCGGTGTCGATAATAATACGATTTTTCGATAGCTGTTCTTGTATTAGAATGACCTGAAAATAAACAAATATCGCAAGATTATTAATGCACACAACAAGCACTAGAACCTTGTGCGAAAAAACAAAAGCACTTGCAGTTAGCCCTGTGACTGATGGCTTGACTAGGTCGAGTGAGACAAGATGGAAGAAAAAAGATGTCCATTTTTTTTTAGTTACCTTCTCGGTTCCTTTGACAACGAAGTAGCCACCAGGATCAAGAGGGCACTCACCTAGGAACATGGTGGTGAAACCATCAGAACAACCATTAAGATAACATGATAATACCATCTAACGAAGATGTTTCTACGATGAAGAATTCAAGAAATGAACTAACCGAGTCTTGCTAGTTCAGCTTCATCCTTTCCATGCAGAATACATGTATAACTTCTAAGCATAATGGGCATGTAGCCGATGAGAACTTTCCTCTGAGGAATAAGTAAATAAGGCGAGTAGTTATTTATTTAATTTTTGCAACATGCGTGTAAAAGGTGCTTGGATAGAACTAATGGGGATACCTTTATCTTTAGTTCATGCTGCTTCCCTACAGTATATTCGATATCAACGTGTATAGGAGCAGAATAACTGAACAAAGAAATGAAAAATGTTAGTGTGGTCATAAAAAAGTGATAAATCTGAAGGAAGCATGCGCCAAGAAAATAGCTGCCAGGTTGTTAATTGAATGTAAGCAGATAAGATGTATGTATGTATTACTCTTGGATCTCCAGCAAAATGCATAGGGAGGGAGGGAGAGAGGGATTACGTGCGGTCAGTAAGGCGGCAAAATTGCGGCGTGATATCTTCGATTTTGTAATCGACTTGAACTGAGGGCGTGCCAACATGGACGTTGGTGTACCTGCATCGAAGGAATTGAATCTAATGTAGTCTACGTGTTGTCCTAGCAAAAAAGAAATAGTTGCGATTGTACTCGTTGCGCATATATACTAGAAGGATGAGATGAGATTGTACCTAAGGTAAATGCCTGGGTCATTGCGCGCCTCGATCCGATTGTTTGCCTGGACGATGTTCCTGATTCCCCTGGTGATGAAGTAGTTGAAGGAGTCGATGTGCTCCTTGACGAGGCCTCGAACCTTGAGGAATGCGGGGAGGAGCGCGAACTTGTCGACGGGATTAGCAACCGGCGCGGCCAGCGAGCGGTAGGACGCCGCCTCCTTTTCGGCCGCAGGGAGCACCGTCATGGCGGCGGGCGGGCGGGACCGAGGCCCTGGCGGCCGGGGAGGATGTGCAGGGAGCGCAGCGCCGCCCCGCCGCCGCAACAAGGCAAGGAAAAGGATGAGCCCCTGGTTTGCGTTTAGACCTTTTTGTTTTTGACCTTGGGCCCCTGGATTTCAGCCCATTCAATGAAAGGGTATCGGCCGATGGCCTTTTTTTTTTTTTTTTTTTTTTATCCCTACAATAAAAGGGCAATCTAAAAAACAATGAGATATTTCCTGAATCCAGAGCAGTAAGTCCAAAGACATCCTCTGGAGGCATACATCTTCATGGGGCCAATCTACTATCAGAAACTGAAGCACATGGTAGGGATATTTTATCTGTGCTGTTCCTTTTGGTCGGCCTTAATTGAGGCTGTCTTTTCTATTTTTGCCATAGTTCAAGCTGTATTCTTGTTTACTATTCACAAATGAAGTTCTGGGACTTGTCTAGTCTAACTCTTTAAATTTTGGCTATCGATATGTCCTTGAGTAAATAGTAATAGGGCCAAACATGTGAAATTATCATTTACATTCCCACTGGAAAGTACTCCCATGACAAGATAATTTACTAGGCTTATAAATACATTGCAAAAGAAATTGGTGGGCAGAGTTGCATTTTTTGGACTGTTGGCTAGTGACGTACAAATTAACATTTTTTGTGACCTTAGGGAGTAATATGGACTGAATTGGTCTTGATAGAGGTACGTCATGTTGAATGTGATCCAAATTAGTTTCACGTTAAAGGCCGACTTCTGGCGGAGCGAAAGCGAGAGGCCTGTTAGGCCGACTTCTGGCGGGTCGACCAGCTGGAGGAAGAGGTGGCCAAGCAGGCGTGGGAGCTGCAGAGATTCCGCGAGGATCTGGGCGAGTCGGCGTCCGTAAACCGTAGGTGGGACAAAAGGTGTGCCACCAGGAGGGCGACCTTCGCACGAGCGCAAAGGCGCATGCCGCGAGTGAGGCCGCATTCAAGCGAGGGCGTGCGGCACTCGCCGGGCGAGGCCCAGCTCCAACAGAGCGCTGAGCTCGCGAGGCGGCGCAGGCCCAGCTCCGGGGAATCTACATTTAGCAAAACATCTTATGAAAATTATTGTTGCACTTATTTTTTGCAAAATATGGATATATTGATTTTGTCTAGATGATAATCCTTACAAAGTTTCAAACATGAAAATTATTGTTGTTCTTATTGTGTTTTAGATCAAATGTTATTAACATTGCTATGTAATTTCACAATATTATTATTGTATCCTGTGATCCGTGTGCTTTTAGTATAAAATGTTAGGATGCTACTGTTGCTGTGTATGCTAATTGAAGTTGAACGTGCTGCTGCCGGAAAGAGCACCACCACCACGACCTACTCCATGCGATCCATGTATTTGTATATAAAATTTAGTTATCCCGTAGCAACGCACGGACGCGATGCTAGTTAAGATGAAAATAGATTTTTGTCATTCCTAGAAAAGTAGAAAATAGCCATTAAAATCAGCTATAGGGTCAAATTTGTCTGGTTTGATAGCTGGATAACGTGCTATATCTAGTTTCTAGTTTAGGGTTAAAAATCAGATAGTGTCTTCTCCGGCGCGCATCCGTGTCCATCGCCGCCGCCCATGCCGACCACGTTCGCTGGCCTATCCTTGATACACGCCGCCAGCACGTCGTTGCTCGTGAACCCGAGCCGCTGGAACGCCGTCAGCCTCCACGTACGGGTACGGCCACGCCCCCGACTCCGCCGCCGCCCACGTACCACCGGTGTATCGCCCGCCGAACAGGTTCCCTGGGACGGACCCGGCCGCTGCCTACCGGTTATTGTGTTGCATTGCCTGGATGAGAAGGTTTGTGTAGTGTAGTTAAGCCATCTTTGTCAGTGTGTTGAGCATTGTTGCCGTGCCTTACAATGATCAGCCCAATAAGCATGACGGCGGGTCGGCAGCCCATCGTCTATCTCTGCTCGCTCGCTTGATACAAAGCAAGCAACCCCCGAGTGTTCTGATCTGATGATGCTAACCAATAGCTCAGCTGCTGGACTGCAAACAAATTGGCCATGGCGTACAGCAAGCAATCCAGAGCGAGACCAAGCAATGCAGGAACGGATGATATTTTTCTAGGACCATTCAAATGGACGATCGTATCAGGATAAATTAGAAATAACGGGAGAATTTCTAACCGAATTTGCATGGCATGTTATAAAAATAAATCCCTTCAAAACTACCTACAGTTAGATAAATGAATCCCTCGCATAATCGCAGAAACAAAGATAGTCCATCAGATACTACCAGTGAATGGCAACCACGAAGTACTCGCATTCATGTGCATAGCAGAGTTAAATAACCAGCAGAGCACAAGCTCTCCTAGCTCTCGTCATCCAGACTATTAAAAGTACAAAGCACTACAAAGCTTACTAAACCATATGAATGGTACCAGTTAAACCCACCAGTTTATCGACCTTTTATAAAGGCTTCCCATCCTACCAGTTAAGAGGGTTCGATAAAGCAACTGAAACTTGACCCATGGTGATACGCCCAAAATGCAGTCTCTGGCACTTCGCTTTCGCTTCCGCTTCACGAGTACAAGAAGCTTGGGTAAACCCAGAAGGATGGAACATTCTCATACGTGTGTTTTGTCCTAAATTCCAGGCCAGCCATCACATCTATCCCATGCTCATCAGCAATCTCATGCGTGCTCCAAGCTGGATCACCCTCGTGTGCATAAATCACATGATTACAGCTCCCGCCCCAAACTCCAGGGCTCTCACATGCAAGTTTGGGGCATCTGATATCGTTACCACTGAACAAGGTATAGTTTCACACATCCGACACTTCCAACCACTTAGCTGGAGCTGCTGACCTGTCGAGCTTGTAGGCCTTGAACTCATGCTTTAAGTTGTCATTCATGTCCCTACTTACCATAACCAGCATACCTCCACATGCGACTAACCATGGTGACGCGAATGGGGTGGGATAAGCATCATCAAACTCTGATATTATCTGCTCCAACCCCAGCTTGGGCACCACAGTAAGAACATAGAGCTTGTAATCATAGTCCCTTGCAATTAGCTCGCCATTGAACTGTATCACTTGATCAATCCTTGGACACTTAATTGCTTCTGACCAGGATCCACTTCCTACATGCCAAGCCAATAAAGAAGACCCACCATACGCGGTAAACCTGATGCAGAGCAGCAGCTGTGACTCCGGAGATGTAACAGGGGCAGTAAGCACGCCACACGTGACTCGGCCATGCTTTTGTATTTCTGATGGAAGCGGCGGTGCATGGATTGTAGCGCCGGTGAAAACATCGAGCACGTGACATTCCTGGCCATGGACGCTGATAAGCTGGCCAAATGACGAACCAGCAAAGAATAACTCCCCATCAGCAAGATCAGGTATCTGGCACCAAAGCGCAGTATTCTGATTCACGAAGTCGATGACCTTGCATTTCCGCAGCCCAAATCCATCATGGCCTCTGTGGTTAGGAGCATCCCAATTGTCCATTGGTCGGACAAGGAGAGGAGGTAAAACCCCACAGAGTGCTGGTTTTGCTGGGTAGCTGGAAAAGGCAGTTCGCCATGACCGGCAGGTCCCAGAAAAAGATAGTAGCTCAACAAAGGACCCCATAAGAGACATGAAGGAGTGAAGAAGCTCTTCTGGGAGGTCTGCCCAACCCTGAAGATCACCAGGGGGTCCTTGTTGTGAGAGAGGCTCAGATTTCCTGCAACAAAAGATGGAAAAGGATGAAATTTAGAAACATGGATTGAAAATCATTGAAAAAAATGACTGCCATTTGGAAACAACAGAGGCTGCAAATAAAAAAATCAACGATGAAAAGTCAAATAAAGACATCAAGGTACAGGCAACTGTGATATCATCTCAATGAATGTGAGGTAAAACAAAAGTACTATCATAGAAGGCATACCTCTTCTTCCTGAAGACATTAGCCATCTCATTTATCTTTTTCTTAGCCCTCTTGTGAGTTCCAAGCTTCCTCTTGGCCACCTTAAGAGCATGCTTGTCTTTCCCACATTTGAGTAGTTCTGTTATACGTTTCTCATATGGAGCAAACCCAGCAACCTCCTAATCAAGCCCTTGACAAAGTTCACGCGCTTGGACATTTTCTGCACATGAACAATGTCACAAGTTAAAGATGCCAATAGCCAAGGAAAAAAACTGTAGAGGGAAAGAAATAGTGAAACTCAAGAAACCACTTGCAATTTACAGAAATAAAATTACCAGTAAAGGGAAAAAAACATAAAATATTATGTTTCCTTACCAGAGTAAAACAACAAATAAACAGTTGAAATAGAGAGCATTTGGGTGGCACATCCCAGAGATTAGATGTAATCGTGTTTTACAATTACCTCTTACACT